>MU130365.1:6015-56871 GCA_015039465.1 Phlegmacium glaucopus
GATAGGACCATGTTTTCTCGTCATAAATATGGGATTCCTACTCCGATACATTTTGTTATTTTTCTTTGTTTCATGCGCGACAGTTTCCTTCTTTCTATTTCTCTCCTGTCGACGTTCTTCTTTTCTTGTTACCTTTTCTTTTTCCTTGTTATTTTTTTAGACATTTCACAGTTTCACGTTCTCTTTTCTTTTCTTCCGTCACATGTATCAGGTTATCGTTTTTATATAGCTGAGGTATCCGCACACCAGTTCAGTTTTTACACTTTCCAGGACTCAGTTGTGAACTTTCCACGCAACCAAGGAAGTAGTTCAGTTCAGTTCAATTCATTCTTACCCCCCACTTTCATCATCTCAGTGGAATTCCAGTGAATTCCTCCCTTAAGTTCGCTTTTCTTGCCCCTTACTGTCAATCTATCCCCTATCCCTCAACCGCTATAGTCTTACTGAAGACTCTTTCTTACCCATCCTCATCCTCGTCTTATACCTCATTCATCTTCCAAGACCTTCATCCTCCTCCTTCTCTTCTCTATTCTTTCCCCTTACCTCTGTGTGTTACAAGTCACAGGCTAAGCCTTCCCTAAATGAATAACAGGGAGTCCTTTGATCTAAAGACTGGTCCAACGCTCTCTGGTTGTCTTTGTAGTCTTCATTGCTCTTCAAGCAGTCTAGGCTATAATCACTAACAACGATTTATACCGTGCTGGTCGTTGTTCGTGTGTATTTATCCGGGTAATAAAAGTAAAAACCCCCCCAGCAAGGGGGGGTCGTTGTTGTTGTGCGTGGTGGTGGTGGTTGTGCATGGTGGTCGTCGTCGCGGTGGTTCTCCTGGTAGTGTACTAAAGTAAATAGAAATAAAAATCCCCCCCAGTGAGGGGGGGTCGTTGTTGTTGTTGTGCTGGTCATCGTTCATGTGTCATCATTGTCGTTGTCCGTGTGTTGCTGTCGTCATAATATATCAATAAAAAGAAATAACCACCCCCAAGTGAGGGGGGTCGTTGACATTGTCGGTGGTGGTGGTAGTGCTTACCTCGTTGTCATCATTGCCCCTTGTCATTGTCGCTGCCCCTCGTCGTCGTTGCTGCCCCTCATTGTCGTCGTTGCCTCTTGTCGTCATCGTTGTTCCTTGTTGTTGTTGTTGTTCCTTGTCATCATCGCTGGTCATCGTCGCCATCTGTCTTCTCATCCTTTGTCTGAGTGGTAGTTGCTGAACTTTACACTCCCCCACGTCTTCCTCCAGGAATCCGCACGGACTGCCCGGATTCCTCCAGGAATCCAGGAGGAATCCAGGAATCCAGGAGGAATCCAGGAATCCAGGAGGAATCCAGGAATCCAGGAGGAATCCAGGAATCCAGGAGGAATCCAGGAATTCCTGGTTAATGAGAATATTCCTGGAGGATTCCTGGTGGATTCCTAGTAAATTCCTGGGATTCCTGGTTAATTCCTGGTTAATTCCTGGTGGATTCCAGATGAATTCCAGGTGAATTCCCAGGACTATTATTTCTACACCATCATTTCAATCAAATTTTCTTAGTTTTTTTTGTCACACACATATTAATTTCTTTAATTTAATACTAACAACTCTACCCCTTAGTGAGGGGTAGCTATTATCATTTATAATTACTTATACATTGTTTAATCCTGAACTTTACACTCCCCCATATCTTCCTGCAGGAATCCAGGAATTCCTGATAAATGAGATAATTCCTAGTGGATTCCTAGTAAATTCTTGGTGGATTCCTAGTATTCCTGTACTACCATTAAATATTATTTAAAGGTAAAATAGCAATACATAAGTTAATTGTGATCCATACATATATAGGTTAACATCTATTAAAGGTGGCAATGCCTTACTGCCATTTGAATGTTGAACTTTGTTCAAGCTGTGAGGTGTGACACATCTCAACAGCACTTTCTTTACAACCACAACTGTCACCAACCAGGAATCCACCAGGAATCACCAGGAATACTAGGAATCCACCCAGAATTTACTAGAAATCCACCAGGAATAATCTCATTTGTCAGGAATTCCTGGATTCCTCCTGGATTCCTCCAGGATTCTGATGTGTCACATGTGGTCACTGTGTCACATGTGGTCACATGTGGTCACATGATCAAACCTTGCAGCCTGAACAAAATTCAAAACTCAAATGGCAGCAAGGCATTGCCACCTTTAATATATGTTAACCTATATATGTATGAATTACAACTAACTTATGTATTTATATTATACCTTTAAATATTAATAATAAATACTATTTAATGGTAGTACCAGGAATTCCAAGGATTCCTGGTGGATTCCTGGTGGATTAGTTCCTAGGAATTCCCGGATTCCTGGTGGATTCCTGGTACTCAAGGAAATTTATACCTGGATTAGGAAGAGCAAGGAATTGTCAATTTCAGGGGAAATCAGAGGAAATTGGCTGGTAGCAAATTCCTCCTGGAATCCTGGTATTCCTACCAGGAATGGCAGGAATCCTCCAGGAATCCTCCAGGAAGACGTGGGGGAGTGTAAAGACCTCGGTAGTTGTGAGAAGATGGAATAATGTTTGTTGATTTGTGAGAAGTGTGTCACATGTGGTCACATGACCATACCTCGCGGTTTGAACAAAATTCAAAATTTGAATGGCGGCAGGGCACTGCCACTACATATATATCAATTACAGTTAACTCATGTATATTTAAATTACTATTGACTTATATATGATTCTTTTAATTTTGAATAATATTTAAAAGTAAGAGTTGAGTTCATCCCTGTGGAATTCCCAGGATTCCGGGTGGATTCCAGGTGGATTCTGTGTTAGGGATTCCTAGGGAATTCCGGGAATCCCGGTATCAATTTCCTTGAGTACCAGGAATCCACCAGGAATCCTTCTGGAATCCTCCTGGATTAGGAAGAGCTAGGAATGGGGATTTCAGGGGGAATTGGCTGGTAGAAAATTCCTCCTGGAATCCTGGTATTCCTACCAGGAATGGTAGGAATCCTCCTGGAATCCTCCTGGAATAGGTAGGAATCCGCTAGGATTCCTCCAGGAAGATGTGGGGGAGTGTAAAGACCTCCTCAATCACATGGAATCAAATCTCTGCAAGGCTCTCCACTGCAATTCAACAATAACTGAACTTGCTGTTCTGGCAATTTATGCTGAAGCTGTTTCATATCCATATATGAAGGCAATCTGTACTTCTAGTGACAAGGATCAGAACATGCTTGACATTGGCCCTCTTCACTCCCGTGTCTATGACCATATGCAGAAAATCATTGAAAATCCTGATATTCTGATTGGCAAGGACTTGGACCCATTAGAATCATATAAAATGGCTACTCTAGATGGTGAAAAATGGCAAAACACTGCTGTTGTAAATAAGATACTAGACCTTATTCCTACACTTCCACACTTCTGTGATCTCTTGATTGCATTCTTCAAAGGAGCAGCAGAGACATGGGAACACTTCACTTCTGAGTTTGCACCAGGTGGCCTAATTGATGAGGCAACTGCAGAGGAGAGGGAGCTTGCATGGATGCCTGCTTCAAATGATGAGAATGGGGGATTCTTAGGGTCTTTCTGACACATCATGCGGTATCAACCCCAGCTTACACTGCTTAGTCACAATGCCCTAGCAATGTTTTTCCGTAACAATACACAAGCATTCATGGCAGCAAAGTTCACTGAGGAGGAGGAGGACTATCGCTACCTACACAAGCTTGCACAGGAGGCTAATGGGGAGGAGAGGAAGCAACAAAAGGAACTTGTTGATTTCCATGACAAATGACAAGCAGATAAAACTGCACGCAAGGAGGTCTGAGAGAGAAATGCTAAGGCAACTGCAGAGTGGATTGCACAATTGGACCTTATTTTTGACAAAGAAAAAATTCCAAGCCTCAAAGGTTTGGCCCTGAAGGACCAATTAAAGCTTTTCAAGAATGCAGGTGCCCCAAATCTAAAGCAGGGAGCACTGCCAACCAAAGTTGGTGACATCTGTAAAGCACTCATAGATGCTATTGATCTGTATACAAAAGGCACTTGGAAGCTTGTCCCTGATGAGGATAGTGATACTGAGGACACAGATTATGAGGGGGAGGAGGAGGAGGAGGAGGATTGGGAGGACATAGAGTGACATTAGAATTTATAAGATCTTTGTTATGGCACTGCATTTTTCCAAGACTTTTTCATGTATTTAGAGTTATTGTACCATTTAAATGTATCCTATAGGCTATAATTTGTCTTCTATACAAAAAAAAATCAAGGTAAACAGTCAAGAACTCATGGAATTGCACTGTCTCAATATTTGTGACACTTGTGGCTGTGTATGTAAGCTTCTGGGTGATGACAAACTTGGGTATATTGTAGTATGAAACCATGATGGTGGAGGAAAAAGTGAAAGATTGATCGTCGAGCTTGACCAAGGTTGCCTTTCTCATGAAGGCCAAACACACATAACCAAACTGATCATGTGTTGCTTCACACCCCATTTTTACCTCTTTTCTCTTATCATGGACAGTGGACACTGGGGAGGCACACCGCCCCTTTAGTAGTGTGATATTTTTTTGATAAATGGAAATTGCACCCTCTGCGAATTGAACCCAGAGCCTACTTGTGACACTCTTGTGACACTTTCGACCACTAAGCCATCCTCACTTTGGATGTAAGTTATTTTAACATCTTTTGACGTCTTACAGTCCCCACTTATTGGCGTCCCATGATACTGATCACGGGCTCTTGGATATGTCACACTGCCAATTATTTAGTGTGCCAATGGAGGTTGGTACTTTCGTGACAGGCTTAGGAGGTAGTGTTTTGTACACTTGTATACAGTGGTGTAATTAGATTTTGGCTGCAGGCCTGAATTATTGTATTGATAAGCAGTACTTTACCCTCCCCCACACATTCTGAGTGGGTCCGAGCAGGTCCAAGCAAGTCCGAGCAGGTCTGAGCAATCCGAGCAAATTCCAACCAAATTCCAACCAAATTCCAAGCAATCCAACCAAATTCCAACCAACTTCTGACCTCATTTAGGGTTAGGTTAAGGTTTGGTTAGAGTCTATTTAGGGTTAGGATTAAGGTTTATTTAAGAGGTTAGGGCAGTATATTGATGCTAGGTGGTTATAATGAATTTGATGTAAAATTGGTTGGAATATGGTTGGATTCTGCTTGGATTCTGCTTGGAGTTTGCTTGGACCTGCTTGGACCTGCTCGGAATGTGTGGGGGAGAGTAAAGACCTCTTGATAAGTGGAGATTAGGGAGAAATAAAAAAAATCAAACCCATATCCCCCTGTGGCAATGGAAAATAAAGATGTTGACACACTCAATGGGGGTCTAATGTGAGGTAGCAAGGAGAAAAGTTGTTTTAATTGTAGTTGTGAAAACCTAATTTACTGATTACATAATATGTGTCTGAGATGGTCTGTGCTTTGCCACAAAAACAGCATGATTGACATGTCTGCTCCCAAATTACATACTAGAACATACTAATATGTTACCCCTTTAGACTCTAATACCACATTAACTTTATATCTATTTATTTCCTCCAAAACTTCATTTGCAAAGCCATTGAATGAAGGTTGGACCAATTTTCCACTTTTGAAGTGGCTGTGCAATGACTAAGCTGCTGCTTCTATTTGCAGACAGTGCACCTCCCCATAGACACACTATCCATCTATTCTGATGTGTCCAATGCTTTGTTGTGTAGTAAAGAAGCTGGCCATAAGTCTACTCCAAGTCATTGTGCAAGAAAGTGAAGAGACTGGTTAGTTGTTGTGTACACCAATAGCCCCAACCAATCCCAAGTTTATGATTGGGACTTGTTAATTTTTTTTGGGGGGGAAGTTCTACACATAGAGACTCCAGATTATTTTCCCAGCATAATGGATGTGCTCAGGGCAAGAAAAAGTCGGTTGGTATCACTGGGACTGTGTTCACTATCGGATAGTTATCATAACTCATGAATAATTCCTCCCATCTCTTAAAATGGCTTCCAGTTGCATCTGGTTCCATCATAACTGTTTTACCTTCATTTTTTCCTTGTTGGGCTTGGCCTCTAGTGTCTTGCTAGTGTCATGACTTTGTGATGTTAACTTCTCCAGTGGTGTTAACTTCTCCAGTGGTGTCGGTGGTCAGGTCGGGTCTGACCTATTTTGGGGTCAAAGAAGGTATTTTGGCCTGACTGGTCGCAAAAGATGGGAAACCGGTCTATTGTGCATCCAATGCCAGTTGACCTTGACACATCGCTCAACAGACTTCTCCCATATGTATGTTCCTCATTTACGCTCGTATATAGGAATTCAACAGTACAAATCAACTTGAGAGGCCAACAAGAAAGTATGAACATTGAGTACGATGTGATAACTTAATAAGTGGAAGGTATTTATGTATTAATGAGTAAAAGATACACCTGTCGACGGTGCTGAGTTCGCTCCATTACCTTCAGAAATGTTCTCGTGTGCTAACAGTCCTTCCTCGAGGTTCTTCTTACCTCTGGGCCAGTAAAACTCTAAGCCTTCCTCTGGGCGAATTGTAAAGTTGAATAACTCCAAAAGACAGACTTGAGTCTTTGTGGTGGGTGGTAGACGCTGAGGACGCTGTTGTGTGTTGTGAGCAGGTGTAGTCAAAGAATCTGGGAGCAACAGGGTGGGCATAATGTAGAGTGGGAGGTCATCATCAACTTCTTCCTGGTTTGATAGTTCTGCCTGTCGGAGGAGGCCCTCTGCATAACATCGAAAATCTGTTGGATCTACATGTTCAATGGTGTCTGTCAAGGTCGACGTTAACGGCTGGTCCTCATCTGTAATTTCTTCAAACTTTTGTTTTTTCCAGTTGCGGGCAAGTCCCAGGTCACAATCTTTGCGTTTGATCTGCATTCCTACCACAGCCATCTTGTGGACCTTCTTCAGATCCAACTTATTGCGACACTTTGTATGAGTCACACCAAAGTTGCTGAAAATGTGTTTGCATCCAGCTGAGTTGGCGACAACTGAAAAGATATGGATAGCAAGTTTGACAATAGCATTCCGCCCATTATCCACATCTCTGTCGAGCCGAGACCAGATCAATTACAGATCCAGTGGGGCATCCTATTCCATAAAATTGATAAAGATCAGTTATAAGACTTTACGAGCATGAAGAAAGGCATACCTCTGCCGCAAACTTGTTTTTCATTAGTTCCAAGCCCATCCTCTGGTCAGAAAACTCGGCATGTTTCAACCAATAATCCTTGAAAGCTGAAAGAAATATAATGTCAGCCTTCCGACGCATGACACACTCATATACACACTCTATAATTGCATGGAGTTCAACATCATTGAGTGCTGCCTTGTTGAACAATGATCCTTGAATAAATGGGTTGAGGAAAACTGTGGCGATGAAAATATCTTGGTCGGCCTTCTTCCATCGCTTCTCAAGACTTTTAATGACACCGGTGCAAAGGTCTTCGTCAAATTCAACACAGTTTGTATAGATGCAGACTAAGTTTCCAAGCATCAGGAGGACATGATCAAGGCGGGAGTGTGACACTTGGGTGACGTTGGCTGCAATGGCAAGTGGCTCGAGCATTTTTTGAATTCTGTTCATCTGACATTGGTCAGAGCTTGCATCGCAGAAAATAAGAGCCTTACTTACTTTCCAAGCCGATGCCATAGTGTTAAGTTTAAAGCAAAGGAGAAGTCACGTCGGAGTTACTCCGGAACGGACGGAACGGAACCGGAACAGTAACCCGGAAAGGACGTTGGCCTCAGCGTGTGTGCTGTGCCGCCCAGCTCCTAAGGTGTCCTGATTTCGGAACGGAAGAAGAAAGTAATAAGTCGGAAGACCTCAGTGACTTAGAGGGAAAACAAGAGGAGGGGAACTAAGTTGATATTCGAACTAAGGGAAAACATACAAGTTCGAGTACTTTAAATATAAAGAGAATTGCAACCGAAATATAGAATATAAATATAAGTGCTGCGTTCTGCTCCCGGGAAAGGTCCTGCATTCTTGGGTGAATAATCCATGGCTGGTGTGCTGACTGATAGTGGGAAAGTGATGACAAAGGAATAGTGTTATGATGAAGGTGTGGTAAGGTGTTTGGAATATCGTCGGAAGAGTCGGAATGATACGGAAAAGTCTCGGAGTCGGACGTAGGAGGAGTAGGGTCGGAAACGAGGGAGAGTACTGGAACGGAGTACGGACTACCGGAAACGACTCCAACGGAGTCGGAACGGAGTAACGTGTGACGGAATGTGACGGAATGTAACACATAGCCCCTCATCCATGACCAATGCATGGATGTTCTTGGCCTTGTCCTGTAAGTCTTGCTTTGTTCCTGCACAAGTAACAAGTCTCTCTTCATTGCAAGTCCAACAGAGCTGTAGTGCCTGCTTCAATTTCAGGTATCGGGTAATAGCAAGATAATGAGCCGTCCATCAGGTGATAGCTGGAAGGATTAAGGTGTTACATTCTGTTATATGTTACTCTGGTCTGGCTCCGTCGGAGCTGTTTCCGGTAGTCCGTACTCCGTACAGTGCCTTCCCTTATATCCCGATCTACTCTTCCTATGTTCAACTCTGAGACTTCTCCCTGTCATTGTTAAGTTTTAAAACAAAGGGAGTCACATCAGAGTTACTCCAGAACGGACGGAACGGAACCGGAACAGTAACCCAGAAAGGACGTTGGCCTCAGCGTGTGTGCTGTGCTGCCCAGCTCCTAAGGTGTCCTGATTTCGGAACGGAAGAAGAAAGTAACAAGTCAGAAGACCTCAGTGACTTAGAGGAAAAACAAGAGGAGGAAACTAAGTTGATATTCGAACTGAGGGAAAACATACAAGTTTCGAGTACTTAAATAAATAAAGGAATAGCAACCGAAATATAAAAGATAAATATAAGTGCTGCGTTCTGCTCCCGGAAAGGTCCTACATTCTTGGGTGAATAATCCATGGTGGGTATGCTGACTGATGATGGGAAGGATGATGACAAAGAATAGTGGTAGTGGCGAAGAAGTGATAATGGGTTTGGAGTATAGACGGAAAAACCGGAATGACACGGAGAGGTCTCGGAGTTGAACATAGGAAGAGTAGTTCGGGATATAAGGGAAGGCACTGTACGGAGTACGGACTACCGGAAACAGCTCCGACGGAGCTGGACCGGAGTAACGTAAGACGGAATGTAACACAGATCCTGTATCTGCACCTTAACTATTTATACTAAGATACATGGTCTGTGCACTATGTATGTACTTGTTTATATAGTGATAAGAATCAGTCATGTAATACTACACTACTAAGCAGGTACCTATCCAGGTCATGACTAAGGCATAGTGACTAAGACATACAGGACAGAGCCGAAGAGACAGTAAGGGGTGCACTTCTGTAGGAAGCTCGTGATGGGACATCACATAGTGACAGAGGGTGTTGGGTAGTGCCATAGGCCTAGGCAATAACATAGGGTTGTTGTACATCAGGAAAAAATAACCTTGGCCTGGCTGGCTCTGGCTGCCCTGGCCTGCCCTGAACATCTTTGGCTAGGTTTAAAAATCTGAAAAAAATATATAAAAAATCACAGAAATATTTATAGAACCCAATTCCAAAAAAGGTAAACAATTACATAAGACAGATGCTGAGATATTTAAGATATTAATGTTGTAATATCTTAAATATCTCAGCATCTGTCTTATGTAATTGTTTACCTTTTTTGGAATTGGGTTCTATAAATATTTCTGTGATTTTTTATATATTTTTTTCAGATTTTTAAACCTAGCCAAAGATGTTCAGGGCAGGCCAGGGCAGCCAGAGCCAGCCAGGCCAAGGTTATTTTTTCCTGATGTAGATGGATGAGATCAGTGACAGGTAGTGTTATGCATAGACTGGGAGGCATAGGGTAGGACCAAAGGGAGGTCCCCTGACACTGATCTCCTTCACCAGATTATCAAAGGAACATTCAAGGATCATATTGTTACATGGGTTGTCCAATATCTTGAGTCACAACCAAACAAAAAGTCTTTAGTTGCGGAAATGGACTATTGGTAAGCAGTATTCATTCTGAATTATAGATTAACCATTAAACAAGGACTGTATCACCAGAATTTCTGTCGTTCCAGGGTTTTCTGGTCTTCAATGTTTTCCTGATGGGTGCGGTTTCAAGCAGTGGACTGGCAACGATTCCAAAGCCCTCATGAAAGTCTTTCTCCCCACAATTTCAGGGCTGGTCCCAGGTGCTATGATATGTGCAGTCAGCGCATTCATGGAGTTCTGCTACCTAGTACGACAGTCACAAATTGATGAATCCATCTTATTTCGGATTGATGCTGCTGTTCAACGCTACCATGAAGAACATCAAATTTTCATTACTTTGGGTATCCATAATCACTTTGACCTTCCTCATCAACACTCTCTTTTACACTATCAATCCCTGAATCAAATGTTTGGAGCCCCTAATGGTGTATGTTCTTCCATCACCAAATCCAAGCACATCAAGGCAGTGAAACAACCATGGCAACATTCAAGCCAGAACAATGCAATCAGTCAAATGCTTCTAATGAATCAACAGGTTGACAAGCTGGCTGCTGCATGCATTAATTTCGAGGAATGTGGGATGCTTACAAGTGTACAGGGTAATCCAACAACAATGTGGCATCCTCTGCCAGCCACTGTACCCACTCAAGCCAAGGTGGATGAAAATGAGGATAGAGACATGGAAGGGGAGACATCGGAGGGCAGTGTATGCCTGCCAAAATGCCCTGGTAAGTATGTTGGATGTATTCTTTATCATCCTTGTTAGATAAAACTTGATTTTCTGCAGCTCATGGATATCCCAAGACTCTGGCTGTTCTCTCTTATTTTCTCACTATGCCTCAACTCAATGAATATATCCATTGGTTCTTATATGATCAAAAAAACCCTGATTCTGAAATATTTGGCATGAATGTTGGCTTGCACAACTGCCCCAAAATATCTCCGACTCTACATATCAACATTTTTCACTCTGCTCTCACCATTTTTCACACTCCCAGTGATCTTTCTGGCACTGGCAGAATGTGTTGTGAATATATCCACTGTGCTCCTTCCTGGCGGCGAGGCCCTGCCCACCACGACTGCATCTTCGTTGAGAGAAATCCTGATGAGGTGGGTTTTGCAGTGTTGGGGGTGGCCCAAGTTCAGTTTTTTTTTCCCTTCCAGTTTGATGATGTAGTGTACCCTTGTGCACTTGTACATTGGTTTGAAATGTTTGGTGATAGCCCCTGTCCTAATACTGTGATGTAAATGGTGCAACCTGACACAAGGCTGAGACAGCAGGTGACTTCAGTCATTCACATTGATTCGGTTCTCTGGGCAGCTCATTTAATTGGAGTTTACGGTTCTGAATTCATTCCACAAATGCTTACCCATTCACAATCTTTACACGCATTCAAACTCTTCTATGTAAATAAATACATAGACCATCATGCTCACAAAATTGCATTCTAATTTCAAAATTTGCGAGGTTAGTAAAGTACCAATAAAGTACCAGAAAGATCTCTACTATATATTCTAGAGACAATCAAAGAAGTAAGGCAAAGACAGAGACAGCATGAGTCCAAAGATATAACTGAAAGCCCAAAGCTAAAGGAAAGAAAGACTATAAAAGTAGGTAAAAGTTAAAGAAGGCAAAGCTGGAGAACCGGCGGTTTTGCTCAATTTGCTGATGTGCTTTCCCGAAATTTAGAGCTCAGCCCCAGATCACGTGTACCACTTTTGGTTTCATTTCCTACCAACGAGGAAGTCAAATAAACAGCTATCCTTTGAACCCAAACTTTAATTTATATGGTGCCTAAGGTAAATATAACAACTTTCACACTAAAAAATAGCAAAAGGCTTCTGTCGTCGCGTGAGCTCGACGCGACGAGAATTCAAAGTCCGAAGATTACAATTGAGAGATAAAGCTGGATAGAATTTCATTATGATTTTGAAAACATGCAATAACATAGAGGGTATGGATCTCCACAGATCGGATAGAAGTTGTCCTTGTTCACCCACCAACTCGGGACTTAACCCACTCTGCCATAACATCTCTCGGCACATCCTGATCGGCGGAACCATCATCTTGCTCCTCATCGATGATGTTAGTGACGATATAGTACATGCCTTTCATAGCGCTCGAGATATGGTCCTTGATGCGGATAGTGTGAATGGTCCTTCGGTTGTCGACGTCCCGGTAGCGGAGGATATCACCGGGAGCCACAGTGTGTGCCACAGTGGCTGCTGGAGTTGGACTCTTGCCGGCCATCATGGCTCTAATATCCTCTGGAGTACAAAGCGCCTCCATACTATAGACCGTATACATTAGAACGAAGCGGGACAACACTGAATTTAAATGTACCAAAGTTGGGTCGTCTTACGCGAGACCCTGCCTTGCATGGCGAGATCGTTTCGAAGAAGATTACTGTGGATAAATTGGGAACCCATAACTGCAGCAAAATACGCGAAAATCAAGCTGTGGATGTGAAATCAGGAATACAATGAAAGAGGTGTAGACGGTACGCACCTGTTCGATGAGGCGGTCGCTCGAGTATCACATACATCACAAAGGGTGTCACATCTCGCGTAGAACGTGTTCACATTTTCCAACGTATATGGCTCTGTCGGAAATTGACTTGGATATGCAATGGGGTCTTCTTGGAATCTTTGTCGAATAGAATCCCAGAGTGGTTTCCTAACTTCAAGAGCGGGGTATCGAGAGCTAATTTCGTCGGCCAACCTTTGAGCCACAATATAATAATAGGTAATCTTCTGGGTGATGACTTCTTCAAAATTAGGTATATCGTGGTATGAAGACATGATGGTGGAGGACAAAGTGAAAGATTGATCGTTGGGCTTGACATCATCTTTCTCACGAAGGTTAAACAGCTAATTTACATATCAACTCTCACGTTTTGAGTCCAATTTTGTGTATTCTGTTGATTCAAGTTATGCACCAATTGTTATATGTCACTTTATTTCTAGTAAGAGAATGATGTGGACGCCCTACGCCCTCAAGAAAGTATTTTTAGAGAACAAACGGTTTATCCACTGGATGGTAACCATTGTCTGAAAATGGCAATGTGAGTTATTTTCAGTGAAAATCAAGCGTTAGCAAAGCTAGGAGATAGATGGCAGCCGTTTATCATTTTCATACCAAGATGAGTCTCTGTTCCAGATTTAGAAAATAAGGCATTCGTAACGCGATATAAAAAACTAACACGGACGTCGCTGATTGGTCCCAAGATCATGTCACAGTCTTTACGAAATACCTGACTTTGAAATTTAAACTACTCGGAGAGCCCAAGAACTTGTCCAGGAAATTCGCACTCGTTTCCAGCCTTTTCTTTTGCTACGCTAACAAATATGTAAGCCGACGCTCACGCAATATGGAATGCAAATCCTGGCGATCGCCTTCCAAATAATCTTCCGACCTTGTTACTGACAAAACGGACAGTGATGGTTTTTTTCAGAAAGTGCGACAATCTCTTGAATCCATCTACATTTCACAGTCCTACCGAGTGCGGCCATGTTTCGTCCATCTTGTCGTATTCCAATTTCCTGATTCATTCTACGAAAGCATGATTCATGCATTTTTTGCGGCTGTTGCTGGTTCACAATTCATCCAGTGTCTTACTCATTGCAAGCGAAAATAGCGAACAATGCATGTAAAATTAGGTATGTGTCTGGTGTGTCTGTAAATCCACTCGCGCACTCGCACAACCTAATTTGAAATACCTTAACTTTTAAGCATCGAAAAACTCTACACTCCAGAGCAACGGAATTCTATTATAGATGGGCCGCATACGGAGACTCAGTCTGTTCGTCCCGGGGACATTATAACATACAAGAGGGGCAAAAACACAGTGAGTGTCCGCATCAAGGACCATGGCAGTAGTGCGATTAAAGGAGACTACTTCATTGTCACAAAAAACCTCAACGCAAACGATGATGATGACAAATTCAACGACGAGTTCGACAGATACATGTCAATTGATGAGGTGGAAAATCTACTACGTCTCAGAACCAACGTGTAGCTTCAGTATCTTGTAATTAGTTAGATACATATTCTGAGAACGATCTGTGTTCTTTTTTTCCAATGTACTCGACTCGTAGGACTCGCTTTATACCATTCCAATGCATATCGCATATAATATTGTTGAGGCCACGAAGAGATCTGAACTCGGGAATTTGAAATTCCCACAGGGTAGGCTGGTGCAACGAAGCCACAAAAAAACAGCGGAATGAGGATATGTCCTAAGTAGGACATGTGTCGCCAACAAGAGGATATTGTAGCAATATGGCAAGGTGGTAAAATGACCATTGGAACGCGGTCTTCGACAGTTTGACAAGCAGTTGTAAAAGAATCACAGATATTCATTCAACCGGGTTTGCACAAGTTGTCACTTCGAGGATAAAACCTCCCTCGCAGGTTGAGCCCCTTCCTGATGAGATTAACCATCTCACCAGGCAGAAATTGATCAGAGAAATGTGTTCCTAAATATCCTGTGTGGAAATCAAATTCAGCGCAAATCGAGAATTGTCCACGAGTCATCAGAAATGCGAATGAGCTCTCCAATCGTAAACTTGGGATTGGTTGGGGCTATTGGTGTGCACGACGACGTGGATGTCTCGAATGGTGCTAGTTGATAACAAGTGTTCAGGGTGTCGATAACCCATTGCCAGCGGGGTATTGACTCATCGACAAGTGTTCCTGATACGGACACGAGCATGTCGACGGTTAATGTTAGGTATTTCAATATAGGTAAATGACTCAAGTCAAGCACGGCTGGGACTACATGACCAGCATAAGTCTCTATTTCAGAGAAAAAATAACGATTTGTGCACCTCCACTCAAAGTCCCAGGATCGAGCTCCAAACATGTCAAGGGTAACGAGAATGAAGGAAAATAGGCGTCCAATGCGGATACAACTCTCCCATTTCCAAAGACACTGAAGCTGCAAAGTTGCGAAGTACTGAGAGAAGAGCATTTTCCAAAAAGATAATGAAGAGTGGAGGCACCTGGATCATGGAGATGTATCATCTTGGGCTGTACAGTCAATGATGATGGCTCGTCTTGATTGCTCGGCGGAGCCACATCACACCGGAAATCAAGCTATTCTAGATTCTTGATATGTAGAAGGAGATGTAGAGGAAAGCTTTGGATCTCTTCGATGATAACATCGTTTAGAGCTGGCGATTGGAAGGAGGTAGAGACGGCATCCTGCAGACAATCTGGCAGTAATATCCAATCTACATTCATCGTAATCTTCAGTCGACGTAGATTCGGAGTGTGAGGAGGAACGCAATGCTTTCATCCTCTCGATTCAACGGGTCCACTCTTTGCTCTTCTGCTACGGTTTTGCATCGTGATACGAAGATTTTGGATGTGGTCCGGAATGAGGGACCTGGACTACAAGCCTTGCGAACCGTTCAGGAAAAGACGGTTCGTTGACGACTTTGGCATTGCGTGGGCTGACGATCACAGTACGATATATGTACTGTCGACAATAGGAAGATAAGATCTTGCAAGTGCCAGCGAACGCTTTGAGAGTTTCGAGATCGTCAGAAAAGTAGATATCAGTGATAAGATAAATCAACTCGATAGGAAGTAGCGAGGTCCAGATAGTAGTATGAGCAATAGCGTCTCGCTTGCAGGATGGAGGATTTGGGAGGATTTGAGAGTATCTTTCGTAGTTCCGCCGTCAGAGTCAGTTTTTGTTCTATTTCTTCTTTGGAAAGACCGAGCTGGACATTTTCTGGCAAGGGGTGACCTCTGCAAAGCTTGCGTCGTAGGATCTTCAGCATGATTGTCAAAGTTGTGAGGTCGCATAAATTACTATATGTAAAGCTGATATTGCGCGGCCGCTTACCTAGAGCCACGACCAAAAAGAACTAACTGTGACAAATATTCGCAAGCTCACCGAAATAACATCCCCTTTTTGACTACATACTTACTCGTGGTTACAGATAGAGCGCTGCGAAGTAGTGCGAACAGATTCGACCCTCAACCAAACTTCCACCAACCGTCGTGGTCTAGTAAATCCCAAGTATGGAAACTGTAGCTCTTCGAAATATTTTTAATCTTCCAGAAACTTGTCACAGGTCTAACGTGGTCTAACCAGAAAAGAAATAATTCATTTACATAAGATAATGATTTGGAGATAAATTAAGTATTTTTCTGTGGCGCAAATGTGACTGTGGCGACTCAAATACGAGCATCTCGGGCCTCGGCTTGGATTAAGCGGCCGAATCTCATGTTACAATCCGTGACAGCGTGTTGCATTTTGTAAATTTCTCCCACCTCCATACATCGGATACAATCTGTCAATAGTATAGTTTTAGGATTTTTCAACCCAAAGACCCCTTGGATCGTGTCAAACGACCTCAAAAATGATGTCCATTTTAAATTTTACCCAAATGCACAAATGTTCGTTTTGTGGTCCACCGTCCCCGGACAAAGAAAGACCCCAAGAAACCGCTACCGCTTCTTCTCCTTGCCCCAGAGGTCGTCGGGACACTCAGTAACAGAATTCATAATGTAGCTATCATGGTATTGTACAAGTATTGCATGTCTTACAGAGGATGTGAGATATTATTATTATTATATCACAGCCAAATGCACAATTGTTGGCATACAAAGTGTTTGGTTATGAACTTGGCAGATATTTATTGATCCGCCTCAAGCCTCAAACTTATTCTCGTACTGCTGACAGTCAGAAGCTTTGTGGCCAGTAATAGTGGCGCGATGGCTTTGTAACAGTTACGATGACAACTTGAAATTTAGCGAAGTCCACCGATGGGAAAAAGTTCAGTTTTCAGGCGTTTTTTGCCTGTTTCGGGTTTCAAGTATCATCATGTTGATCATTTTAAGTTCAATGCTATGAGGTTTTTTGTTGTAGCATTCAATTTTAGGCAAACCCTTTAAGTTTCCATGTCATTCATTGGCCAACGACACGAATCTCATTTCTGAGGCAATGTATTATGTATATACCTCAGATCTTTGCAATTTATTGTATCGCCCCCGGTTGTCAATGTTGTAATTTTATTTTTCTTCATGAATCATTCTGATGTGATGATAGATTCAAGGTTATGTATCCTAAAAATTTCGAGAGAAACCCCACTATTGAAGTAGCAAGTATTTATGTAACTCAAGCGGCGCCTGTTGTTGCCACTAGAAGTTCTACTAGTAGAATCATGATGGAGTCCAAACAATGTCCAAGTTTAGTTGGATGATGAACCACGAGTCTACCGATCTTCATATGCGAGAGGCTCGCAGGATGTCAAAGCAATGTAAATTGTTTGTTAGTAAGGATCTTGAGGTTGTCCGCCTGCTCGTGCCCATCTTCGGTCCAAGCAGGCTTGCAGCAGTACTTTTATAGCCCAGACTTCAAGTCTTCAACAGTGAGGCGATGGGCACCTAACTTTTACTATTTGCCTTGATATCCCCAAGCTCTCAAGAGGTTGTTCGTGGCCCAATTTACTATTCGGCGCGAAAGGCTCGCGATTGCGATCTTGGTTTAAGTTTTGGCGCTCGAAAAGAAAGCACCGGTTCCGCGGGACAGTGGCAAAATGATGGCAAACGAGCGAATAGGAACAGTGAAGGGGCGATGTCGAAATTCATCCTGTGGGTGTGCAACTTTCTAACCATTTAGATACTAGCGGTGTTACAGGGTATTGACAGCAAAATAGGAAAGGTTGTTGGAAGCACTGAAAGTGATCGTAGTGAGAACGAACACTATCGCACCCTAGTAACCAGTTGGAGGACGGGATGGTCAGATTCTTGAGATCTTAGGGAGATCGACTTGAACGCATGAAGCTTGAGAGCTTGAGACTTGAAAGAGCCTGAACTCTTCGACGCTTGATTTAACACAGAGATTCTGAAGCTTGATGATTGATTTGATATTTTGGTGGTACACAAGAGTTGACCGCGCATTCAGAACAGTTGACACACAAGAAAAACAAACATAACAAGGGAGAACAACAACAAACTGTTGTAATCGCGGTGTATTAAGGGATGACACCGGATATTGACAAGCTAGAACCAAACAACAAAAGATTGAAAAAAGAAAACATGACAAGTAGTCTTATAAATACAAATGTTGACGTGAAACAGGCAATTTGAATATGCGGATGAATCAGGAATGGACGCCGATAAGACATAGATAAAGGAAAAAGGAAAAAACAAGGACCAAGCCGGGGGACTCGGTCAGACCAGAGCAGTTATCCACAGGAATCCCGCACGATTGGATTGGAGAGAAGAAGATGTAGGTTGGTTGTGTGTGGGTGAGAAATCGAGTGGCAAAATTAGAATGAGTGGGGATGAAGCAGGAAGCGGACCAAACAAGGACATGGAGATTGCACGTGGGTGGGACCTGAGAATTAAGAATACAACAGAAGAAAAGGAAGGGACCGGGTCGTTTGACTCTATTATGGCACAAGGCCAAGTCTACGAATTCCGTAAGGAAAGTCGGGTAACCAATAAGGAATGTTGAAAGGAGATGGACGTAATGGCGAGAGTCGTGGTACATACAACAATAATAAGAAGTTGGACCATGAAAGAAGACTTTGGACAGTAGTGATGGGGGCGGAGTGGACGTGGATGTAGCGTTGTTTAATTTCAAAGAGAGAATCCAGCTCTCTTCGAAATCACATGGAGTATTGAGGGATAGAGTTCATGAACGCAGAGAACTCCAAATCCAGATCTGTCAGTGGCACATTTGTATGCTGATAGCGATCCCCAAAGGCATTATAGAGCGACTCCGTTTCGGTAATGACAAGTGGGTCGTTACTGTCCCCGTCACACAGACTCATAGTCTGCTGCATACCGCAAGACTGGGAGTCGAAGGCTGGGAAGTGGGAGGAAAAGTCACTGAGCGAGTTATCGAGGTCGTCGAATGATCTGCCGAATCCGGAAGTAAAAGAAGGTGCAGGTGATGAATTCATCATGGGACTAGGGGACATCATGTAGTCGGGCGTTGCTGGGGATTGGGGTGAAGGACTGGATGCCCAATCACTCATGAAGGAGGTGTCGATGGTCAATCTATGATTGTACTGCGACTGATCGTAGGAATCGACTCCTTGAACGGATAAAGGATCACAATCGTACATCGCGAATGGGGAAGCAACATTATCGAATGAAAAATCGCTGAAGTTCTGCTTTCCACGTTTGACATCGGTCAGAATATTTTTTAGACACGGCTGACCGGGAAGAGCGGACTTACGAATGATGCTTCTTGTTTCAAAGGAAGGGCTGTAGCATCGACGACAGGACATACCAATTCTTGGGAAACCTTTGGAGTAGAGCAGCGTGTGGGAAGTATACTTGTTGCTCGAGATTTCCTTGCTGCGGTCGAGACATGTTGAAGGAAAGATTGGTTAGCGCGGGAATTTTCCGTATCTGGAATGGGGGCGGATGATGAACGGCGGTAAGCTCTAGCAGTGATAGGAGCCTCGAAACGAGTAACAATTTCTGGGACGTGATGTTTGTCGAATTCTTGGATTGCGGCGTCGAGCTCTTGCCCTTTCTTTCCTTCCACTAGAAGTTGGGCTATCTTTGTACATCGTTTTATATCCTTAGGCTCCACTTCCCGTACTTTCCGTTTATCTGAGGCAGCTCCTTTCGCTTTAGTTTGTACCGGCCTAAAAGCATATTTGGGGAACTTTCGCTTGTGCTCATCCAGCGCTTCTTTAGCTTTCAAGTGCCAGACTTGACGTTCCTCTTCCGGGAGGTTCTGCCATGTCAGACCGATTATCTTGGAGAGAGTAGAGTGGTTAGTTTCGACCTCTGTCGAGACATGTTGACTCTTGATGAAGGAAGACCGGAAGAGAATAAACGCGTTAGGAGGGCGAGGGATATGATTTTCAGGTTTCTTCTTGGTATGAGGCTGGCGACGAGGTAAACACTCATCGGCAGGTGGGAAAAGGATAAATTCGGTTGGAGGAGCGTCCACCAACGGAGGGGGTAAGTCCGTGAAAGTGATCGGAGTCATATTTAGTGTAAAGGAGACCTCAGGTTGGTTTGTGGGTTCAAGAAGCTGTGTGGACCAACAAAACTGATTGCCTGGAGGCAAAGTGTGTCAACGTGGTAGCTGACAGAGCAGACATTCCGTTAATTTTCTCACCACCGGAATCTGAACGCTTTGGAGTTTTAGTCCTCTCTGCAGGCATTTTTTCGGTATGTATAGAGAAGGTTTCGCGATGGAAGAAAGGAGGAAGTTGCTGGACGATAGTGGGGGAAGAAAAGCGAAGGAGGATGTAAGATGTGGCCAAGTCTATAAACACGAGGTCTTCGGGTGGTCTTTCTGGGACAAGTGCAACCGAAAGTCCAATCGAATTAAGCCCTGCCACATCGGGGAGGTGATCTCTCTGGGAAAACACACACCAAAAGGGAATTATGAACCAAGTCAGGGGTTTTGCCTCCGTAAACCCTGATTTGGTTCCATTTGCCTCCGTCTACCGTTTGGCACAATCCAAAGCAATCGCTTTCAACACGATGTAAAAAGTCGAGGCCAGCTTTTGTCTTTACAGCCCTTACATGCAGCCCAAGAAGATGATTATCTTATTACTTATCGTGATCTAGTAGCAGCATTTACATAAACTTAATTGGTCAGATGGCCTTCACATCAACGCCACGAAATCGAATTAAATATTATTTCATCGACACAAGACATTATACTAACCACGGGGATGAGGAATATTAACAATATCGCACCGAACTGCGTATTACATTGCAAGAACTTCGAATCACCTGACGAAGCGTTATAACTTTCTCTCCCGCTAATCCTGACAAAGTTACCTTACATTATATATATCTCCTTCAGGCTCCATCCCCTTGTAGGAAATGGGGGGGTCAAGGCCGGGACGAGTCGGAGCGAGGCCTATTCGAGAACAAGACGAATACAAAATCTTACTTGGCAACAGCGTTATGTAGGATGATACCCTTTGCGAAACATAGCTCATATTGGTAGCTGTTAATACTCATAGATGCTCCTACAAGGCTGCTAATTGGGAAAGCCGACGATCAAATCCACCTGTCTGTCCAACATTGGCAGCCGTCTTACCCTGAACCCTGACCACAAGATAACATGATGCATATGGTCTCATATGGTTCACAGCGTGTGTTGAATTACGAAAAGAGCCTTTGCGCTATACACAGCCGTCGACGACTTCACTGGCTAGGTTGTTATGATACGTTAAGTAAGAGCGCTGATCGAATCATATTAACCTCGAGTAACTTGTTCGGCCGGTTCGAAGCCCAAGTTGCGATGCTTTGACGATGCCGCGATTTTCTATTTCTCTCACAGAACTTCCAGAAAATATATGTATGATTATATAGTACCCACACACCTCGCTTGATATATATTACGCTTGAGATTATTCTACTCATTTATTCCTACCCTCCAACTTCTAGCAGATATTCTTCTGTCCATTCAAGTTAGCACCGGCCCTGGCGCCCTCATGCTTTTGCCTCCCTGCCTCTCAGCCTAAACTCTGGGAAATTCGCGCCGGAGTACGGATAAACCGAATTCTTCTTGAACATGTGACAGTGAGAAGTTAGAACCCCACTGTTAGAGCCGTTTTCCCCCAGACTCTTCTTCGTATGCATTCACTTCAATTATAACCTCTTGTTATATAACTTTCCTAGAATGAACTCGCGGTCGCACTTGGAACCATTACATCAACGCAACTCGTATCATAGCCTCCTTTTTTTAAACCGAGGAGATGAAGCGCTCAACCAGTGTTTGTCTCAACCAAAAAAAATTGACGCATTTCGTTGGCATTTCGTAATTTCCTCTCATAGCCCACTCCAAATTGTCTATCAAGGCCAAACGAAACCCGACGGTCCCAGGCCTTAAACTTTTTCTCTCTTTCAAAAGCCCCTGGTGAATGAATCTCTTACGATCGAATTTTCTTAAAATAGTATAATAAATAGTTTTCCACCAAGTCCGAGTTGAACCTTTTTCTTTTTCTTTTCGAATCAACCAGTTTCAAGTTCGCACTCCGTTAAACCCGTGTATAGACAGATGGTCCTTATCTGTCCTCTTGTTCCTTATCGGTTATCAGTCACATTAGGATGAATTTGAAACCTTCCGGCCAAATGACCTCTTTTGAGTACCTGGGTAAGTACTTCTCTCTCGCTGGCCGGGAAGCCCGCTTGACAAATTTAAATATGTTTTATGGCGCAATTGGCAGTTTCTCCGAGGATATATACCAAGGTTCATATTTACACATGGAGACCGCGAAGACCCCCGTCCATTTGGATCATGGACAAAAACAGTTTGTGAAAACCCGTTCAAAAATCTATCGAACGTAAAATTCCACATGAAATGAAAATACTGAAAAGTTAAATATGAGGGCCTCTGAGGGGGCCATGAGGCTTGATTGATACATTTTTTAATTTTATGAAAGACTAGCCGTTAATAATGTCACCACGAGGTGTACTTAGTACGTAGTAGGTGCCAGGGCTTCGCGCCAAACTTCGCAGCATAAATAATTAGGGTGTTTTCAGATATCAATCCTGCAGCCATCACCGACCACTGATGAATTTCTGTGTGCCAAGCAGATTCAGGCCTTGGCCGGCAGTGAGCAAAAAAGTTGCAAAAAAAGGGTCAGGGCATATGGCGTACGATATATGGGGTAATAAAGTTTGTGACCACTGACAAAATGTTTATCAGCAAAAATGCTCGTCGGTTCAAACCCGTCCGAAAGCGGGAGATTTTACGGGGTAACGCACATGCACTCAAAAGAGCATATTACGGCGAGTACCCAGTAAGGATGAAACTGGGAAGTTAAAGGGAGAATACCAGCCTGAGATTAAACATGCATAACCGCTCAAGTAGCGCAATGTATATACAATGGACGATAAAAGTCATTTTACTTAACGCCAAATTCCACTTGCAAAACGCATATCATACATACTTGAATGAAGAATGTAATATTACTATTAGGCTAAAGGGGAACGGCAATAGGCATGTGCTCAGGATCCATTAGGGAAAGTAAGATTACAAAACGACTAAATAACTATAAACGTTAGACAGAGTACAAGAAATTTTACAAGGTGCCAATTAAAGTACAATAGGACAGAGATAAAATGAACAGGTTATGAGGGCACGAATTATAAGCATACAAGAAACGAAGTCAAAAAAAATTGTCAGCCAAGAGCACAAGGGATTATGGTTTTGAAAATAAGTTACAGAAATTTTTAGAAAAGTCAATGAAGATGACGGCCAAATCGAAAGGAGAAATGAATGGGGGAGGGAATGAAACCTGCAAGATCAATAGATCGAGAAGGACACGAGGAGAAAAACGGGGACCATGAGGAAAGAGAAAAAATAAACTCGCAAAACAACAACCCACATATCAATCACGCAGCACGCCCCTCTTCGGTCGACCCACCATGAACAGCATTATCAGCCGAAGCAGCAACATTATCCAAAAATCCACTACTATGAGGAGCATTTGTCTCCACGCCAGTATCATCTGCAGGTACATCCCTCGTCAACCTGTCGGAAGCTTGTTCGTGCCCCTCCGACTCTTCTCCGTCAAGAGGACCGGGGTGAAGACGGTCTGCGGCGGATGGGTGGACACCGTTACTGACGGCAGGTGCGATTCCCGCTTCGGCTTCACGAGCAGCATGCTCAGAAGCCGGAACATCTCGATTCTCATCGTGGGTGTAAATATCATCTTCGTCTTCGTCGTGGCTGTCATCGCCATCACCCGTGACGGCCTCTTCCCCATCATCCTCGGTATCGCGATGAGGTGGAGGTGGCGAAACATGACGACCACCAACATGACTAGGGGCGATAACCCCCTTTTTTGCGTTTCCATGCCCAAGCACACCATTCTCAAGCCTGTCTGTGTTAGTCGTCACGAAACGAGGGCCAGGAGGACTAGCAGTGGGGCCACCATACGGGACTGGTGGTGGAGGACTCCGATCCCCAACATGCTGCTGTTGATAAGGAGACGGGAGCCTTCCGCGATCGATATGAACAGGCGACTGACGAGGTGACTCTTGCGGCTGCGCCTGATAATCCCCTGCGATCCCTTCGGGAGCTTTCTCCATCTGACGTTTACTCAATCTGCGGGACGGATGATTCAACGGTTGCTCATCCGATGTGGGATCCATAGTCGCAACATCAGTCGGCGTGTGGCGGGGGTGATAATCATCTTTAGGATGTTTCTTCTCGATCTAAATTAAAAGGGATATCATTGATGAGAGTTCGGAGGGAAATTTAACGTCTACGAACGGCGTATCCGTTTGGACCAATCTCCACAGGGTAAGGCTTCTCCGGAATGGTGTATACAGGAGGCGCATGATCCTCCGCGTCTTCATATACTTCAACATCGACCTCTTCTTCAACACTGCTCCCTTCTCCTTCCATCTCCCCATGGATACCCTCGTCTCCTGTATGCAACTCCTCTCCCTCATCCTCGAGTTCCTCCTCCTCTTCTGATGCATATCCCACAGACTTAATAGCAGCTTCCACTGGGCCAGTCCTCTCAACCTGCTCACTCGCCACCAAGTACCGTGCACATAGCATCCTGATATCATTCCACCACTCCATCATATCTTCCCTACTCCTCAATCTAAAGCTCCAAGCCTTGTGTCCCCCATCTCCTCCTCCACGTCCCAAAAGACCCTTAAAAGATCCCGACTTGGACTTTGTCGTACCCAACCCATCTTTCCTACCCTCAATATGGAATTTATGGTTCTTCGAATGAGGTGGTGACACAGGACCGAGGGTACAGCTGGGCAAGAACAAACTGAAAGAGGGCACTAAGCCACCTGGAACGTTGGGATCGGCTGTGGAGAATCCATGCAAGAACCCAGCAGGGGTAAGTACGAAGTAACATTCAGCGTAAGCCCTCGTGAAGCGTTTCTTGCGTTCCATATGTCCAGTATGAACGGGGAAGACTGAAGGATCATCTTTCAGAGGATAGGAGATCAATTCAGGATCCCTCAAAGGGGTATCCGGGTCCAAAAGATGGTCTGAACGAGCTGCGAATTGGATCCATTCACGATCCGGAGCCAGCGAGGCGAGATGGGTGGATAGAGATCGGAATATCTCTTGCGAGGCAGCAGATGCGCGAGATTGCCATTCATCGAAGGTTTGCCAGGCGGACTGGATAGATCGCACAATGCCTTCTTCGAAGTGGGCGGAATTTTGTTGCATCATAACGATTGATTTTTGGAGTAGGTTTTCTTCCAAGACCTGGCGTTGAAGCTGACGAGCCACAGCTTGGTTGGCCACATATCTAAAAGTTTCAGAATTGGCTTTTTTTTCTGAGACGGTATAGGGGCGAGAAGTGAGACTTACGGATCGTTCTTGGATGCGAGGTTCATGGGGGTGTTCTTGAAAGTGGAAACGTCGTTGGCGAGCTCTCCGACCAGTCTGGTAGATACTTCGCGTTCCTTAGCCACGGTCCCAGCCAACTTGCCAGTATCACTTTGTACATTCTGAAACATTAGAGTATTAGTGCCATTTCAAGCTAATTCAGAGAACGATGACGAACCTTGATGTGAGCTTTGATCTCTGCTCTCAATTTCTGTAGATGTTGAACGATAGAGCTATCTACAGTTCGCCCAAGATCAGCATGCTGGTCGGCGATGATCCGAGTTTTGTCTCTGATATTGTAAAAGACGTCCTACGATGGATTATGAGTGAACGTCTCCTCCTCCATGTTAGACAACATACCTGGAGACCGCCCTCGCCAAGAAATTGATTTCCAGCTCTGAAAGGAACTTGAATAACACCAGCGAGTTTAGTCAACTCTTTTGCAGTGTTGTTCTCGATATCCGCAATACCCTGAGGTTGTGATGTGTTAGTCTAAGTTTATTGGGCATCTAGAAAGACATACCTCGAAATAAGCGGTGAGCTGCTGCACGATAGCTTTCCAAGCTACGAAACGCTCTATGAGGACATCTGCTGGTTTTAGATCATGGAGCTGGATATTTTTCTTGATAAGGGACTGATTTCTGGACATGGTTGAGCCATTCCTACTGCGAGCACTGGCGCGCGAAGTGGTACGGGAAGCGTTAGTTTGTTCCAGGTTCATGGTTTGAGGAAAGAACAAAAACCCCAAAAAAACTTGTCTTATATGGCGGGTGGTTCAAATTGACGTCACATAAGAACATAAACAATGCACAACAAGGTGGACGTGGCTTTCTCGACGAAACCAAAACAACCTCCTCAAGCCATGAATTCAGGAATACAGAACCTTGTCATCTCACTCGGTGCAATGCAACGTTCGTTCAACAAATATCATTAGGATCCTCAGCTTTACACTGAATTTTCACTTAGTTGCACGAAAAATACCCTTCGACGACCCCGTCGTACTCAACTATGTGCGCATTGGATACGTTGTCTCTCAGGTCGTAATGCTCGCCGTATACTACTACGTTTCTATGACTGTACGATTCAACCTTTTTTTCATCAATTCTCCTCATCTCATTATGACCTGTCACCAGATCAAACGGAAGAACGACCAGACAGTTCTCAAATACGGCAAGTCAACTTCCTATATGTAAACCCAACGCTCACAATCCTCCAGTTGAACCACCAGCACCTATGGTACGTAACCACAAAGTTAGAGTTTGAACAAAAAACATCAATTTTTTTTTCTAGTCCCAGGAAAGCGGTCAGCTCATCACAACCACGGTACGCGACTACGATCTTTCAGAAACATCCAAACTAGTTCGTTCTTCCATCTATCAACAACCTATTCATACCCTAACATCACCTAGCTCCGCTCAGCCTACATGGGTATCGCCATGATGAGCGTTATGCACATATACTTCAAATTCACCCAACCTCTCTTCATCCAAGCACTCATGGGTGTTAAGAACCTCTACGACGCTAAACCCGTTGCGATTCATATCCTAGGTAAAGCAGCTATTGGAGATCTCAAACGTCCATTCAAAACAGCCAGTATGTTCGGACGTGAGCTTTTTTTCCTCTCACACTCCTTCCTGGTCCTCATCTTTCCCTTTTATAGCTGCTGCTGGACCTCAAACGGACGCTGCTGCTATCGCCGAAGCTGAGAAACGTGTTGGGAAGAAGGAGGAGTAAACGAGTGTCAAACAGGACATTTTTCGGGCTTGGGGAGCATTGTTTGGTCTTTTTAGATAGAGGTTTGAAGGAATGGATCTCTCCTTCCCTCTCTCACGTCCTAATTCGCACGTGTTTTAACGGTGCAAGTCAATAATATAGACCTAATCCAACTGGCGGTTTTTTATATATTTATTTCATTTACATCAAAATATCCAAATCATGGGGTGTTTTCCGTTTCGTCTGGGTTAGAATAACTAGATCCATTTTCGCTACTTGCAAACCATCTGCCCATGCTCAGTCTTTTGCATAATTTCGAGAATTTAAAAATAGATACGTGACCTCGTGCTCGTGGCTTGCCAAACAATGGAGATAACGATTCATCAGATTCAGACTCAGAGGTACGTGACCATGGCTGTGCTGCACTGTTTGGCTAGGCACGGTCAAGTTAAAAACAACGAAATTATGCAAAGGACTGTAATCAGACTCGACTCCGAATTCTCTATCTCATGGAGTAACGTGTTCGATTTATGCCCATCCAGAGACCAGTAAGGAAGTCGGGAAGCTGATGATATAGAGTGGAGGTCACCAGATCAATGAATAAGCTCGAAGCGCGTGTATGAAGGTGCGAAATAGGGGCAAGGCTGATCATGCATAACGACAGAGATGAAAGGACAAAAACAATGGAAGAGAAGGCTTAGAGTGCGAAAGAAGATGACTATTATCAAAAGTATACGTCGTAAATACACGGTCCAAATGATATCTCGAGAAGACATTTTTTTTCGAAAGAAAAACCCGATACGTACACAGCTCATAGCAACGGGATCCTCAATCGTCGCCAATCTTTGGCGCCAGGTAATAATGGATATGTCCCACGTTAAAATTATACGATACCTAAACATGATAAAGATGTCAGCAAACAACTTAAAATGAAGTGGGGTAGGGTAAGCTAACCAAAAGTGGAACATCGTTACTCATCATGAGTTGAACTTTCGCCGAAAGACTGGCACTCTTCGAAAAGTTGACCAGGTATTTCAAAGAGAAGGTGAGGGAAACATGTTGGTTCATCTCGATAGTGACACCGTCGATAGTATCGTCATCTTCAGCAGATTTCCCTTTTTTTGATTGGGCCGTTTTAGGCTTTTTAGTTGGTTTACCAGCGCCGTTGGTCTAGTTGAGGTAAATCAACGTCCAAACCCCAAAAATATGATTCAAGAGAAATACGTTACCTTTTTCTTCCTCTTCTTGCTGCTTCCGTCATCATCATCATCATCATCTTCGTTCGCCTCATCATCGTCTTTCTCTTCCTCGCCGTCGCCTTCATCGTCCGATTTGGGTTTAAAATCATCGTCTTTATCACCTTCTTCCTCATTCATTTCAACGTCATCATCATCTTTCTTCTCCTTCTTCACTTTCGTCTTCTTCTCCTTCTTCTTCTGACTTGTACTCCCCTCCGCTTCTTCTTCTTCTGCTTCATCTTCATCTGTCTTTGCCGTAATCTTTCCACCAGAAATAGTTGCTCCTTCGGCTTGTCGAAGCAACACGCTACCATTGGCAGCCTCTCCCTCACTAGCGAACCGAACTCCCTCCTTGCTAACCTCGATACGGACACTCTCACCTAATTGTGAGAGATCACGTACGATGCGAGTAAATTCGGAGGAAGCCATAGTGACACGTGCATCATATTCCGTGTCCGGTATTCCAAGGGTATCAGAGTCGATATCCATGAGTTTCATATCATATTCTGCTATACGATCCGAGTCTATTACAATGCAAAAAGATTGCGGCATCAGTTCGTCAAATAACAAAGTAAAGTGAAACAATCATGAAAAACATGTGGCAGCAGACGACGCGTCACAAACGCCAAACGAAAGGATACCTTCAACGAAAAAAGAAACAATCCACTCACTCTTAGCTTCATAAACCAAATTGAGCACATCAGCTTCATCAGCAGCTTTCAACGTGCAAATATCATCGTCCTTGGCACACTTCAAGACTTTAGTAAGACTCGTCAAATTCACCCCAAGAGGCATCGGTCGATCACAACGATATCGTTTAAAGCCATTAGCAAGAAGTTTAACCGCAACAAGCGCTACATGCGAGTTATCCATGGCTTGCAAGTTGATGCCTTCCTCGTTACATTCGAAATTTGCGTCTGTTACTAGTTCTTTGATCGCTGGCGAAAAGAAAGAAAGAAACACAAAAAATGACGCGTCAGATGGGTTAAAGACGCGTGTTTATTTGAGTTAGGAGCTGACCATCGAGAAGCTTTTTGAGAGTTCCGGCTTCTGCTAGTTTGGCCTCGAGCATTTTTGGGTGGTAGGGTGACGCGTAAAAGGACAAGTAGCGTGTTGGATGGTGATGGGAAACAACAAAGAACTTATTCGTAACGTGACCGCTGACCGATTCCTTTCAACTCCGACTATGGAACGTTGTCATTCTGCGAATGAGTGCTACAGACCTTTTGACGATTGACAATTGACACACTACACACACCCATCAAGTTGAACTAAAATAAGTACACCTCCATTTCAACACCTCGTCGCTGCCAAGGAAGATCAGACCTTAAATATTTTGAGCACCTGCTTCGTCATGGTCGCCCTCGCCTAGAGCACTACTTTTTGTATCCAATCGGCCGGAGAATTTTTTTCAAGAGTAAGCGTGATTTTTGTGCATCGTAGTCAACTATGAACATAATAATAACATGTTATCTACATAGCCTTCCACATTTCCAGAGGGAAGAATCCCTAGACGTCAAAAATTGAGTCAGATGACACTTGCTACTTCAAAAAGCACTATTTGGGCAAGGTGCCTTGCTTGGCACCATCAGTTCGCACTGTGGTATATAAGCGCTTCTCCTTCGAAAATGCCCACGAATCACCCATCATCGATCATCTCGCTCTGTTGCTGAATGACACCGATAACTTGAAACTTCTCATTTGTCTCAGTCTTGGATCAATAGTATATTTCTATTTCACTAAGAACAAGCGGTCCTCGCTCCCCTTGCCTCCTGGTCCCAAGAAACTTCCTGTCCTGGGAAATTTGTTGGACTTTCCAACGAGCAACGAATGGCTGAAGTATGCCGAGTGGGCTAAAGAGTTCAGTATGTTTCCAGTCGTTCAGCATCTACCAAATAATTGGTTAATTCTGTGGTAAACTCGAACATCATACATATCTATGCCGTTGGAAAAAATATGATTATTCTGAATTCATTTGATGCGGCAATCGATCTATGCGATAAAAGATCATCCATTTATTCCAGTCGGTGGGTCTCGATTATTCCAGAAACATGCACAATTCTCAATCCTTCTGAAGGCTAGTATCTCCTATGCTCACTGATTTGTAAACTACATAACTTCTTCTACCAATTTTGTTATTGAAATGGATTGAAAAGGATGGGCTGGGGATGGACCATATCGACCATGGTTTATGGAGAGCCTTGGAGAGAACGCCGACGCATGTTTCAAAAGCATTTTCACCCGTCAAATACCCAATTCTATCAACCCATACAGAGAGAATTCATCCGGAAAATGTTGCCCCGTCTCCTCGATGCACCGGCTGAATTTTTGAGTCTATTGAGACAGTAAGTTGGTTCTCCTTTACCTTGTCGATTTAAAAACTTCGCCGTCTACTCAGCACCGTCGGTGGAATGTCTCTATCATTGTCATATGGAATTCAGATAAAAGATACAAATGATCCTTTCATCGACCTCGCGGGGGCGGCTCTGGGAAACGGTGCATCGGCTGCGAGGGTTGGAGCATTCCTCGTTGACGTGATTCCGATCCTCAAGTACGTTCCTGAGTTCATGCTTGGTGCCGTCTTCCAGAAGGCGAGAGCTACAGGAAGACTTTAGAGAACGACCGTTTTTAGCATCGATTGAAGCTATGGTATGTTATTTATGCATATTCCACTTATGACTTGTGCTGATCTTTACTGATTAGGCATCTGGCCAGGCTCGACCTTCATTCACATCGGTGGCTTTGGAGGTCGTTGACCAAAGTCGTGACATTAATCACCAACGAGAGGTAATAAAGGATACAGCAGGCATGGTATTTGCAGGTATATATTTACGCTAACACACCACTGCCATTATGAATGCCATGCAGGTGGGTCTGATACGATTGTTTCGGCGACCCACACGTTTTTCCTTGCCATGATCTACTTCCCTGAAAAACAAATGAAAGCACAGGCGGAGCTCGACCGCGTTGTCAGTGGGAGGCTTCCCGACTTTGACGATATGGAGGACTTGCCATATCTCTCTGCACTTGTGAAAGAGGTTCTTAGGTCGGTTGCTTACCTCTAAAGATAAAATGTTCACAATGACATTTCCTATCCCTTCAATCAGATGGCAACCAGTCACACCATATGGTAAGTTCACACCGAGCTCTTGTAAACTCTTTCCTGGAGTTAGGCAATATACCTATCCTAGTGTCCCCCACCGTACCACCGAAGACGACGTCTACGAAGGATACCATATTCCCAATGGGTCTATTGTAATCTACAATTCTTGGTATGAATTATTCGACTATGTCAGACGTTTAATCCTGATAACTGATATAGGGTGATGCTTTACAACGAAGTGGAATATCCCGACCCATCCGCTTTCAAACCCGAAAGATTTCTCAAAGACGGACAACTCGATTCAAATATCCGTGATCCTGCCGAGATAGTTTTTGGATTTGGGCGAAGGTTAGAAACGATAGTCCTATGAGGTCGTGAAACTGATCCAAGAGAAATATAGAGCGTGCCCTGGTAGCCATATAGCCTTCTCGACTCTTTGGTTTACTGCAGCTGGTGTTCTGGCGACCTTCCAGCTTTCCAAACCTGTGGATAAGGAAGGTAGAGTTATTGAGCCTTCTTGTGAATATCATGTCGGCCTGGGTCCGGTGGGTTAAGCTACAGTCAGTTAAACTCAAGGCTGATCCTTCTGAAACAGTTGTCCTTTGCCTTTTGGGTGTATTATCAAGCCACGTTCTAATACAGCTGAGGGGCTCATTCGATCTGCACCGGATTCTTACTGAGCTATTTTCGTCAATGAAAGGTCACTGTAGATGATGGCTCACTTCGATCCGTACATTTAATCAGTCGATGCGTTTGTTAAATAACCACTCCCTACGAAATGTTTTGTCCAGAGAATGTCTAATTATACTTTCCAAGGACGACTGACTGACGGAAAATCAGAGGGAAAATGTTGCGATTCTTTATGGACCCATTCTATAAAAATTTGCTGATGTGCACTCTGAAATCAGAGACTTTGCGGCAAAAATATTGTGCACAAGCAGTACACACGTTCTTTGCGATGAGACACACAGGTCTTGATAATGGTACATACATGATTCATCAACTTTCGTCAAGTCGCCATACCACACGTCGACTTAAGATCACTCCAGCTTACTGTATGATGAAGCCAAAATTGACCTTGAATAGAGCCTCGTTCGCTGGCTGGACTTGCAAACTTACTGCGGAGCTGGGACGCCGACCACCATGCCAATGCGGTCAGCAAGCTCTTTGTCGACGTTTTTGAAGACGGAGACTGAAGGGGGTAGATGTAAGTAGCAAGATTGCTGGCAAGCGGAATATAACATACGCTGTTTCATAACGATATTTCTATTCTTGACGAGCTTGAGGCTTCCAGAGACGTTTTCGACAAACGTATCGTCCTTTTGATCGCGTTTCATTATCTCCCACAACTTAGCAGGCTGTAAATAGTCACCTATGGAAGTTTCGATTAGCATGTCTTCCAGTGAGATATCAAAGTTCGACTATTATCTCACTTGGTGCGGCGATGCTGAGATCGCGGTAAGCAGTGCCATCGAACAGTTCGTGTCTTTTATTATCCATAATCTGGGAGTCAATGGCACCGGGGGGGCCGTCGAATTTGAGGCCTTGAGTGCTGCTCATGTAATTGGGGCGGCCGCCCTGGGATGAGACCGAAGCGGCGCCAGCACGTTGGTAGTTGGCAACTCTGGACTTAGGTGCATTGCAAGGGAACTACTGATTGTTGACCCCGAGACGGTAACGTTGGGTATCGGGATATATGAAAAGACGAGCTTGGAGGAGAGGATCTGGAGAAGGCTCAATGTAAGGGATCAGGTGAGACGGTGAGAAGGCCAGCTACTGTGCCATCAGCACCACGATGTAAATCAGGCGACGAAACCACGGACCTGCTCAATCTCGTCGAAGTAGTTTTCAGGATTTTTATTCAGAACGAGCTTGCCAATCTCACGAAGAGGGAAGTCCGTGTGTGGCCAGACTTTGGTAACATCAAACGCGATATGTTTGTACTTCCCCATTGCGTCAGTGGGCTTCATTGTTTGCTGCATCGGGGTAAGTAACGTTGATAGATGCAAGGTCTACAATATGCTCACAATGGAGACAGTCCACTCAGGGAACTTGTGAGCCTCGATGGCGTCGTACAATTTCCGAGTACCGTAATCAGGGTCTGTGCCAGCCAGCACGGTCGCTTGGGCGGCAGTGAGGGTCTGTGAATCAAAGAAATTTGGTAGGGTTCAAGTCGCAGAGGTAAGTGCATACCTTGACCTCTTTAGTCTTGACGTGAAGCTTGAAATAGACAAAGTCCGTTTGAGTGGGCTTAGCACTGACAGTTTTACAAAGCTTGAAAGTGGTTCCAGAGAAGCCGTGTTGTTGGTGGAAGCCATCAGGAGTTCCACGGTCGGAGAAGATCATCATGACTTGGTGAGCGGTCTCCGTGTTTTGGGAGAAAAAATCCTGCCAAATAGGTTAGAGATTGATATTTGATATTGGCAAAAAGAGGAATTACCCAGAGCATGTCGGGATCTTTCAAGTTAGACCGAGAGTTTCTCTTGGTAACGTGGACCAAGTCAGGGTACTTGGCGGGGTCCCTGATGAAGAAGGTAGGAGTGTTGAGAAGGACCCAGTCAAAGATACCGTCGTCGGTTTTCAATTTGATAGCGAAACCATGTACGTCCCGAGCGGTATCAGCTGAACCAGACTCACCGGCGACGGTGGAGAAACGGACAGTGGCATCAACCTTTTTGTTGATTTGGTGGAAAAGGGTTTGCGATGTGATATCGCTCAGGTCATGAGTGACTTCAAAGTAACCATGAGCGCCGGCAGCCTTGGCATGGACCTACGTTTTTCGATGTTACTAGTAGCGTCCAAGCGGAATCTCAATAAGAATGATACTTGCGAGACGTTCGGGGATACGCTCGCGAGCGAGGTGCGCGAGATTATCGATGTGATGGAAGTCTGTTTGCAAGTAGGTGAGCGATCTGGTAGGTGGATAAGATATAGAATCGCGTGACCTTGGAGAAGGAGAGGACCATTGGTGCTTACACGCTGGGAAGCGTGGGGTTCGTTGACAGGGGAACCATAGGAAGTGGTGTAGTGGTGGGCCATTGTGGGTGGGACTGACAGATGAGGAGAACGGATCTGGGAAGTGCGAGTGAAGAAAGCAAGTTCAAAAATCTATCGACAGAGGTGTAGCAAGAGTGTAAGGCTGCCCCTGACCACAAACCGCGGACTTCACGTAGAAGGATGTCACTGAGCTGCACTTCGACGAGGCTGTTATACTTTGGTGCCATCTATTACACTCTATTATATCTACTTCATTACTCACCTTCGTTCTTACTCTGTGCAACCATGTCATAGACTCTTGCTTTGCTTCCTGGGTTACCTGGAGGTGCAGTTATAGCGGTGAAGGCCATTTGCAATAGTAGCCTATGGAAACGGTATAGATGATGAATGTGATTGAGAGTGAAATGCCCCTTATATACCACCCACCAAGCATGTAAGAGGCAAGGTCATAACCCAGCTGAACTTATTCTACCAGTTCCGCCTTAGGATCTTCTGAGTTGTCTGGCCCTTTTCCCTCACCTGGAAACAGGCATATTTTCCCCAGAAGAAAGCCGAAATTGGGGCGTAGCTTTTGCGTCTGCGTATAGCACCTAATATTACGGATACGTTTCCCGCTCAGTATCAGGAGCTCGAGGATTTTTTACGTACGTTGTGGCTTGCTTAAACTGGGCTCATGCAGCACTCCTCGAGATAGTTTATCTTTATTCCATAGGACAACTTGGGAGTTGGCAGGATATGATCGTATTTTCCTTCTTTATGGCGTCCTTGAGGGCGGCGACGGATTCTTCCTTTCCGATTTTGACTTGGAAGACGTGCTGGTAATCATCGCCGCGCCCATAACAGAAACGGTCGGAGGAAAGATGACGAGGGGATATCTGCTATGCCCACGAGGATACAGACAAGCATCAGACAGCTTAAACGCAAATGGGAACACGGCACGCCACAGCATTCATCGACAGATGGAGGATTGACGTAGTCGAAGGCCTTCCTCACTGAAGACTCGGATAACTTCTTTGTAGGTGCGAAACTTCCAAGTTCCAGGTTTCTCCAAACCGTGTCAAGATCATCCAGAGGGCGGTAAACCTTCCAAAGCTCGAGTTTTTCTGCACATACGAATCTTCTCCTTGATCATTTCCTTGAAAATGCTGACATTATCGCTGTCACCAAAGACACAGTAGTTGAGTGGGAACATGGACATGGCTATTGAATAGAATACTGAGACTTGAGAGGAGTTCGTTTACAATCGCTTTGTTGGCAGCTGGTTATCATATGTTGTTTGCCGAAAATGTCAGCGGACATCGGAGTATGTACTGTCTGTAAACGTAGGAGATGAATTTCAAGCAGAGCTTGGGCGCATTACTTCTCTGCAGCTCCTACTTCTCTTATTTGTTACTGTTTGTTAACCATTCGTTCGCTTGTGTGCTCAAAAGTGCTCAAAAGGATGCTGCGATGTGTACTTACACCCCGCTTTCGAATTCTTCAAGGCACATTCTCCACAATCCAACGTCGCCTACGCCCTAACTTCACCATCCGATCTCTAACTACGCCACTTCCTGAAGTTGTATTTGCGGACCCACATGCACCTCGATCCTCAAACAAACGTGTCTCTGTCAACTCGGAGGGCATTGAACTTGTTGAACTGGAGTTTGTTGAAGAGCCATTAGGAGTCACAGCAGAGCAAGGTCATGGCTTTATTCGGGTTGAATTTGGTGAAGCAATTGGTCCAGATAACCGCTACAAGGTTGTTCGGAAGCTTGGGTGGGGCATGAACTCCAGTGTATGGATGGCATTTGATATAAAGTATGGCTTACATGAGAGTCATACACGCGTTATACTCATGACCTCCGCACGGAAGAGAGATATGTCGCAATCAAAGCTCTGAAAGGATACTCAACCGATCTGATTAGAAGAAGTATAACGTGGGAGCACAACGCCCTAGAGCGCGTAGCTTCCATGCCACCACCCCCTGGTATTGAGCCAAACCACTGCCTTCGACTTCTTGCTAGCTTCTTGCAACCTGGAAAGGATCGGGACGGAGTCCATCTGTGTCTCGTTACAGATATTATGGGCGGAGATGTTAAATCTCTCCAGGTTAAGGTCGCTGGTAAAAAGGGTCTGCCTTTACCACTGGCTAAGCGTATCCTCTTGCATACTTTGCAGGGTCTCGCGCATATGCACCACTGTCAGATTGTGCACACGGATCTCAAACACGACAATATCATGTTTGACACTGGCTCAATCACACAGGACGATCTCTCGATGTTCATCAAGAAAGACCCGGCTCGTCGCCACCCTCCTGAAGAGAGCTGGGGATGCATTGTTCAAGCAGCTGTCTCTCAACCACTCCCTCTGCCTTCGCTCTCTGAGGCTATGACCCGCACCTACATGGTTTCAGATTTCGGCAGTGGTGAGCAATAGCTTGATTCCCTGACTCGTGAAGCAGTATTGACGTCTGGCGACCCATAGCGCAACCTTCGGCCTTTCACACCACTGATAAGATCACCGCGAAATCCCTTCGTGCCCCAGAAACCATTCTTCAGGGCCCATGGGATAATAAGGTTGACATCTGGGCATTTGGATGTCTGGTACGTAGTTGTGTCCCTGTATTGTAGATTTACCTGCTGATTGTATCAAACTTTCAGATATTCGAGCTTATCGTTGGTAGCGCTTTTTTCGAATATAAATCTTACCCGGAATACATGCTTGATGAACCGACGGGGCATCTATGGCAAATGCTCTGCTTCACACGCGAGCGCATGACACGTGAACAAGTAAACTCAAGCAAACTTGGAGCTCAATACTTCGTTCATCCGAACGACATTGACGACCCATTTTGTTCGTCTTTCTATTTGGTAACAGTTGTTGTGTAATACTTACGCAATGAATGCAGGTTACCTGAAAGCGCACGCGCCCATATTTAATAACCCTTTTGCCATGTCTCTTAGGAACTACGGGGTGCTGCAGGAGCCAGATGTACTTGCAACAGCGAAGATCATGCAGAGGTGTCTGCGGTTAAATCCGAAGGACCGAGCAACGGCGGAGGAGTTACTCCAGGATCCCTGGTGGCATGGTGCAGCTTGAGTAATTTCCTATGCTTGCTACGTGTATGCACGCTGAAATCCGGTAGCGACTTGGACCCAAAAAGGTAATGCGTACCTGCAAAAAAAACACAGATGGAATATGGCTGTTGTAAGACAGGGTCGGTTGTCTCATATGTGAGGCTCGCCGAACCTCTCGCGATTGTAGTTTTCCTTGAGCCTTTGCGATGTTCCTCGAGCTTCTTGCTAGGTTCTTCAGGTATTGTAAGTAATTTTAATTTTAATTGTGACTTAGTACACATGCTGCGTCTGTCTATTCTGGCCTAGAAGAAATACAGACTCGGTATTCTTCTCCACTTTATAAACAATATACTCACTCTCTCATAATATTTTCTCATTTCACAACAGCTGCAACGAGACCAAACCGATCCGACTCCTGGTTCCTGCAGCATTGTCGACCTTCGGGTGTAACGACTTTCAAACTTGTTTATCTAATCACTTCCTTGGACTACTGATAATTGGCACCTGGTCATGATGAATCTCATGAATAAAAACTGCTCTATGAAGGTTGAAACATCCATAGGGTTGACATCTATATCTGACCTTTTCTTCTTTTGAATAGCAGGCTTCCTATAGACAAAGATGATATAGTTCTCACCACCACACGAAGTCCTGAAAAGGCCTACCTTGGTTTGATGGAACCCAGCTTGTCCTCCATCTAGAAAGTTGTATAACTTGGGCCATTAATATTTAATCCTTATTATTGACTGACCCCAACATGTAACAACCCTGTTGGAATGGGAATGGTTCTTGAGCCACCAGCCTGAGACCAAATAACTCTGGGGTGAGGCTGTACAGCATATTGTGGATCATAGAGCAGCGGAAGCACGGCGACACTGGGACTGGTAATGTAAACTTCAATGCTGGTTATGTACTTCCAGTCTAAAAATGTATGCATTCCATTATCTGTCACATGTCTCACAGTTTGAAACATTGTTTGTCTATATATACTACATCATTTACTACCTCTAATAATGCCAGAAAAGCTTACAGTCGCAGAGCAGGCTATTGTTGCCAAAGCATCCCAAGATCTCTATCAATATGAAAGGATCTGCGAAGAACACTCAGCCATTTTGCTTAGAGATTTAGAAGGGTGTACTAAAGAACACCAAGAATACACAGAAAACTCAAACCTGACAGGCTTCATGCCACCCTGCAACAAATTTGACCACTACATTGAAGAGTCAGAGAAGGTGCTCAAGAAAGAATGTAGAACTGTGCTCGAGTATGCTGCATATAAGTTCAATGCAGTGATAGTGCTAATCTACTGTTTTCTGTAGCCACCTTCATGTGGTACACGCTGCATACTTTCTCTGCTGGCTCTTGATGACAAAGGTGTCTGAACATGGAGAACACATTTATCTGGAATTCATTTGTTGAAAAGTGGAGCTCGAGTATGTGCTTGTGTTCTGACCTAGCATGTATGCCTATTAAAGCCTTCTTAAGCAAACAATATCCTTATATTTTCCCTGAGTCTTCCTCTGCGGCTATTCACATCTCATCTGAACCTGCACCATCCGATTATCCCACCACCCTCGTTGTTTGTACATTTGAGTTGAAAGAGGTCATGAACCTGCCTCGTGTTTTGCTCCAGGAGACAGAGCTTATCCAATATCAATGTAATCCAGAACTGCTTCAGAGGGAGACCTTTGTGTCCTTCAATGAAGATGAAGCAGATTATAAAGTCTTTCATATTCTGGCATTTATTACTGCAGATCAAGAAAGAGCTTTTTATGTGGTGTATGCTGATGAGGGTCCTGAAGCGGTGGCTTGTACTAGCATTAATTTGTTTGACCTTCTTTGTACATCAGAGTGAGTTCTTCAGGCAAATACATCATTTTAATTAACAAGACCACTGTTGGTTGCCCTAAATGACTTGTCAAAAAATTGTGGTTGTCACTGAGTTAAATTTTTACTTCATCCCATGGATAGTGATGGTCAAGGGTAACCCCAGGGTGGAATTAGGCTGACCCTTACCCTTACCCTCCAAAAACCCTTACCCTTGGCTGAGGGTAAGGGTTTTGGAGGGTAAGGGTAAGGGTTTCTGAGGGGTTGGAGGGTAAGAAACCCCAGCAGGGTTTAGTGCAAGGGTTTGGTCCAAATCCTTCCTCAAGCTTTGTAATCCAAAGGAGCCTTCAAAGTAGCTATTATTTAAAACATGTTCAGGGTGTTAAAGGTGTTTAGCAATAGATTTTAAATGAAATAGAGAGGGTTTGACTAGTATTTTAAGCTACTGATTGTTGTGAAAGCAGTGAGGCCTCTTTAGATTGCTTTTTCTCTGATTTAAAGTCAATTTTATAGATACACAACAGTTAGATCACTCTGATATCAGAGAAATAAAAATTCCCAAAAATACCCTGACCCCTCCAGAAGGGTAAGGGTTTTTCAAGGGTCAAAAAATCTGTACCCTGACCCTGACCCTCCTTACCCTTACCCTTGTACCCCAGGGGTTTCCCAAACCCCTGCCCATCACTACCCATGGATTCCCATTGTGCACATTCACAAATTTGTAGTTTGTGACTCTTACACCTATTTACATATGCATATCTTTTTCGTTCATGATGAACTACACATTTGTGAATATGCACATGCCACAGTGGGACAAAGTAAGATTTTGTAAATATGTGTAGGAGGGGTGAACTACTAGCAGTACAGGATGGAAAAGGGGACAAAAATTTGTGTATAGCAAGCAACCACAGCGATTTTTTGACTTGTCATTTGTGGCAACAACCAGGGTTTTGTTAACAAGTATGCCAAACTGTGGTGGGTTATTTTTTACTGACCCCGAAATGTAACAAGTTGTTGGAATGCAAATGGTTCTTGAGCCACCAGGCCAAAAGAACTCTGGGGTGAGGCAGTACAGCATATTGTGGATCATAGAGCAGCATAAACATGACAATGCTGGGACTGGTAATGTAAACTCTAGTCTCTATTTCTTGCCTAAAAATATATGTGTTCTGTTATTGTAATGAAAAGATAAAGCAGTGACTGTAAAGTGACTGAGTTTTGATTTCATCACACTAGAGGAACCTTGAAAGATGGTTTAAAGAATTTAAGATTCACTAAGCTTATTTACATTTTGGTTCTTCGTTTATATACCAGTAAAATAACCACAATAAACAAATAACAAGATAGAAAAATAATCAGAATCAAAGGGACACAAAGAGTGACCTTTTCAGGTCTTTTGGCAATCAAGTATAGGGCTGTGCACTGCTGCTGTACTTACAGCTCATGGATGCCAAGATACGGCTGCCATTACTGTACCGTGGGCCTCTAGAGATATCATTTGTCAGTATGGTGATGGCACGGTAATGGACCATTGACAGTGATGGCTTATGGTGGGAAACAGCCATTGTTGGTGATACAGCTGAGTCTCAAACTTCATAGAACAATCAACAAAGCACCAAATGGCAGGAAACAGATCATTTCAACATTAATAATCAATTTCCTTGTGCTCTGCGCATGCAGTACCACACTCTCTTCTCAAGACGTTACATCTTCATATTTCTGTATGTATACTCCATAGTTCTCACAGTTCTAGTTCCAGTTGCTTACTTGTATAGCACTATGAATAGGAGACCAAAACTTTTGATGTCCTTCCAGACCTTACTCCATGAAATTACAATCATCATCTCTTCATTCCTATCTTTTCACTATCAATTTTGGTTGTTGGCCACAAGGGTTTCAATTTTTTCTGGATTTTACTCTGTGAAATTCGCCCTATGATTGTGATCTCTTCATTCCTATCTTTTCACTATCAATTTCAGCTGTTGGCCACAGAGCTTTCGGTGTTTTTCCAGATTTTACTCTGTGAAATTCACCCTATGATCATGATCTCTTCATTCCTATCTTTTCACTATCAATTTTGGTTGCTGACCACAAAACTTTCGATGTTTTTCTAGATTTTTACCCCATGAAATTCTTTGTAGGGTGAAGCTTTTGCTGAATCCATGAGTATTTATACAGGTCAGTTTTCTCACTGAAGGTGATACCAGTGCTCATATCCCCACTTTATGGATACTGGTTGTGCTGTTGATGCATATGGCAACCTCAAAGACCCTGCTGATGTCAAATTTTTTGAATCCAAAACTGATGTTCGCCCTCTTCCATGTCTTGCTATACATGTTTCATCAGGTGGCCAAGGTTCATCAATTTAATTGTTAAATATTTTTATCTGATCCTACTGTCCCACAGATTGTCAATGCCAGGGCTGAGGCGCCAAGATGGCAGGCTATATTGCTGCAGAAACCTTGGATTCTGATGGTGAACCCCAGAAGCCCAAGAAATCTTGCACTGGTTGAGGAGTGACAGGAAATCATTCTGGAAGGTTGCATTGTGCCTGTGCACAGAAGCAGAAGTTATATGTGGGTGCTGAAGATTCAAGAAACTGATGACCAGGATGGTAACTTTACCACTGGTTTGTCTGAATCCGAGTCTAGTGATGGGTCTGCCAATGATGAAGTCCCATCTAATGCTGAGGTATGTCAACTGCTATTTTCAAAATTATTGCGATCAATTCAAAAACTTTACATAGATTGCATCATTTCTTCCTTCTAAGACAGCCCTGACGACAGGCTGTGGCTCTGGATCTACCAACAAACAAAAACACAAAGCCCCTGAAGTCATAGGAGTTAAGGATGAAGACAGTTCTTGCCGAATCCCTGCACGATCAATAAATCCAATTGACAACACTGCCATACCCACATCAAGTTGAGCAGCCACAGCCTCCTCTCGTACCCAGAAGACCAAAGCTGATAAGGTATATCTTTTTGTGCTAATTCAAATACTCTGAAAAATATTGAGTCGTAACTTATGTAGTCCATGACAAAGAATCCTATTTATTATTTCTATAAGAGTGTTGAACATGGTGAAGATGGCAGCATTGGAGCACTTGGCGACAAGCATTTTAAATGTTATCACGGCAATGGGAAGATTTTCACATTAGCAAAATCAGGAAGGTCAAACCTTACATGTAAGTCATTGATCTGGTCTTTGCTTTCCTATGCTAATTTCATTCTCTCAGCTATGGTTACCAATTTAAAGTCATGTTCACCCAATATGTACCGGCTCTTCACTGTGCTGAAAGGATGCCCAGCAGATCATGCTATTACTCAGGAAGAAATTGAGTTTGCTTTGGGTAAGAAGGTCCTTGATGCAGGAAAGGTGAAGGAGTACTTCCACAATCTTGAGCTTTCTCAAGAGAATATCCAGGCTGCGTTCAACAGACAGGCCACAAACACAGCTGTAAAGAATTGTATTCTTATATTTTTCACAGTTACTGATACCGTCTTAGGGGCCATGGGATCAAGATAAATTTGAGCAGCTTTTGGTGGAATGGATTGTTGCTTGTGACCAACCATTCGAGGAGGTCAATAGACCTGAGTTTCGAGAGTTTATTTCCTATGCTCATCACCCTGCTCCTAACCTCAAAATTCCACATTGTGATGCTATTAGGCACCAAATCATGAAGATGGGTGAAGATACAGTAGAATCTACTAAGGAGATGTTTGCAGTATGAACACCTTACTTTCTATTAACAAATATTTATTATTATTTAATCTATAGACTGAAGTTGAGGGCAAGATCAGCCTATCTCTCGACACATGGACTTCAAGCAATAATTATGCTTTTTGGCTATTATTGTGCATTATGTGAACAGGAATGAGATTTTAGGTGAATATTTTGTCCGTTCCTCATTGTATGTATGGAGGTTTACATATCTTGTTTGAAGAAGAATTGTTGACCAATTTTCGAGAGCTTGTGGGTGAGCATTCTGGTAAAAACATGGCTGAAGCAGTATGGGAGACCTTGAAGTGATACAGGATTGAGGGGAAAGTGAGCAAATTTTGACTTAATATTCTTGAGCCTAGGATACTAGTTTCTTTACAGATCTTTGCATTCATGCTCGATAATGCCTCTAACAGTGACACTATGGTTGAGGGAATTCAATCACGAGCAGCCAAGGAAGGTATTGATTTTGATGCAGCTTGGGCATGTCTCTGATGCATGCCACACACTATTCATCTTGCTGCTATTAAGGTTTGTAGTTTTTAATTGCTAGGTTGTATTAACCCTTACCCAAAATTTAGTTACTTGAAGCAATTGGTGCTATTTCCAAGACAGAAGCTTGAAAGGCAGCCTCTCAAAGTGGCAATTACCAAGATTCAATAACAGCACCACTCAGTCATGCTCACAATGATAATGCAGCAATACAGGAGGATACAGACAATCAGGATGTGCCCAGTTTATCACTTGACACGTCAGACAACATCTTACCAGCCGTTGAAAAGGTTTTCCATTTATTTCCAGTATTGAATTATATATTGACATTCTCTCTTAGCTTTGAAAATTTATATGTGCTATTCAATCCAGCCCTCAGCACAAACAAGTCTGGTTCAAGCAAGTTGAAGATTCCTCTCATGGCAAGAATGGTGATGAGCGAAAACAGGCTTTGATGCTGATCCTTGATGTCAAGACTCGTTGGTCATCAACACATCAGATGATGTGTATGTCCTCTCTTTCTTGGTGCATACAATGGCCGATGGAGTATTTGCTTTAGGACAACATCAGGAAAACTCCATCCATCTGGCATGTCTGGTGCCAGACATGCCAGACACTTCCAGATTGCCATCTCTGGTATGGCAACATAATGACGCTCCCAACACCATAAAAGTTTTGCACACCAGAAATTGATTCTAATGCCAGAAAACTTTCTGGTAACATTAATAGTTTCTGACTCAAGCATATCATAAATTTGTCAGGTCATCATTCTGTCAGTTCATTACCAGGAATACAATCTTCAGGACAGTTTTTGGGTGGTCAAATAATTGCATTAGCCAAGGGGGGAAGAGTAGCGGTAGGTTACATATATAACATGGGGTAGTATTGGAGAAGGACACCAGCATGTGCTGAGAATCCTGATATTCAAGTCCCATGTAGATGAGGACTGTTGGTGTCATAGAGATGGAATTCAACATACCTGTTGACAGACTGCCAAGCATCTCACCTCCTTGCCATCGGATGACAGCTGCAGAAGCTCTTCAGAAATCACTATCACCACCTGTCGTGTCAATGTCAATTGGCCCATGACAGGAAATTGTGGATCTCACCCACACCCTTGTGACAGCAGGGCAACAACTTCCTAGTGCGCTGCAGTCCTAACGATCCAAGGTTTATAAATGCAACTCCAATTACTTACCATCAACTGAGAAATAAAACAGGAGCATTGTCATGAATGACCTGCAAGGAGGAAAGAAAATTTGAGTTAGTAATTGAAAAGGTATTCACTGCCACTCACTGAGTTGTGGCTTGCACCATGGTGGGAATGTATGTTGGAATTGATGTTAGTATCATAGTGACACCCTTCACTGCCAGGCCAAAAGTGGGTTAGTGGCAATGGATAGAAACATTTGCCATGAAACTGATGGCTCCTTATTGTCCACTACCTCTTAGCCATTGTAGGGTTGTGGTCTGTGTGTTCCCCTTCCACTGGCTGCTGACATGAGGTGGGGTGGTGTCAACACAGATGCAGGCTACCAGTGGTTGCCCTGGGGGCCCTCACTTGGCTCGATGAGCAGTTGCAAGGGGAAACGGGCCATTAACATTGTTGTTTGATGGGAATAGTAATGCTTGAACTCACCTTTGATGTAGTCATAGTCATATCTGTTGACGAAGTCATCATACAGTTCACAATCTGCACGAAAGGGATGGGCTAATGGCACCAAAAGTGGGTGGCCACGCACGCCATGCTTAAGGGAGGACAATTGGCTCCAGGGTATTGGTGAATGTGTGATGTGGAGGCTGCACCACACACTTTTGAGGGGTTCTGTGGACTTAATGAGACAAGCAACATGAAGTGGAAGGTGAGAGGACAGACACGGACAAATGCACAAATCAACCAGATCAACAAAGTCACGTGTGTCGGAGTTTGAACAAAAAAACAACAGCGGAGCGAGGGAACCCACCAGTCAAAACAACTTCTTGCAATTGAAGTCCATTTAAGTTTACCTTGTGCATTTCCCTTCCTCGAATATCAGCTCCCTTTGTGTTCCAGTATCCATGACCCAGTTGTTAAACTGAATTAGTGATATCTGCAAATTTAAGACATGAAGCAAGGACAGTAATCTGATAGGTCTGGCAAATGCTGAAAGGAAATAATTTTCTGAGAGAGATGTAAGTGATTATAATTTTTGACAGCTTCTAACAGAAATACATTTATGGAGCCAGACATATCAGACAGGCCAGACATTCCAGACAGTGCCATACAGAATGGGTTTTCCTGATGGAGCCTTGGATTTTTCAAAATAAATTGATGATTTCGTTGGACGCAATCGTGATCTTCATGCCCTGGAACTTGAGACAGCTGATTGGGAAGTGATATCACAGGTTGCCAACTGGCTAAAAGCATTTCGTTCAGCAACTACTGAAATGTCAAAGACAAAGGAGCCTATGCTGTCAACGGTACATGCCATCTTTTGGGGCCTCCAGGACCACATCCGCTCAATCTTAACAGAACTCCCTGACTCTGCCCCAGTCCAGCTAAGGAACAGCTTGCTTGAGGTGCACAAAAAACTCAGTGAATATTACTATCGGTCAGATGAATCTCCATTCTATACATGGTCTGCGAGTAAGTTTTCTTGTGTATCTTATTAAATCTAGTTTGATTAAATTAAATTCCTTTTTTTTCCAGTCCTTGACCCCCATATCATGTATGAGGGGCTCAGAAGTGACTGCGAATCAGACTGGTCACTCATCGCTGATCTAAATAGTGCAAGGGACAAATTGAGGACTTTCTATCACACAAACTATGCCAACCATTCTCGTCCTCCAACCTTGCAGTCATGTGAATCAACATCATCTATTTCTTCCCAGAATGGTGGCTCTTGTGGCTCTCCTGGTAAAGTCAATTTCACCTCACGCTACCAAAGGAAGGGCCGTGTAGTTATTGATGAACTAGACAAGTACTTCAAGTTACCACAGGAGGATTATGATTCCTACAACCCCTCCAGTAGTGGCTTGGGAGGCGCTCACAGTTCCCTAATTTATACCACCTTGTTTGTGATGTTTTCTCAATTCCCAGTGAGTGTTGTTGTCCTGAAATTGAGTTTCATTGAGCTCACACATTACCTTTATCTTATATCCTAGGCTCTGCTGTTGCAGTTGAGCATATATTTTCTGGAGGGCGTGATACTATTTCTTTATGGTGGGCTAGTTTGGTACCTGACACCATCAGGGTGTTGATGTTGGTCAAACATTGTCTCAGGCTTGTGCATCTGGCTGTGGAGAAGAAGGACCAATGCTGTTAGTGTTCAGTAGATGATTTCTTGCTAAATAAATGATTTATTCTGTCTACTTACGTCCGTAGATGGCTGAAGTTTATGGCCGTTTTGCCCACCAACCGTACCGTCATGGCTTTAGAAATCCATTGAGGGTAACGGCAACCGCATAACCGTTGCCGTCATGCCACCGTATACCTATGGCCGTTAGCCGTTACGGCACAGTGCGCACCCCTAATCAAGTAATCAATATAAAATGATACTTGAGGAAATAAGGAAAAAGATAAGATAAGATAATATTGAAACACACATGCAGTTACTTTGGTAGCAGATTCATTACAGTTATCTGTCACATGTGCCATAGACTGTTTGAATGGTATAGCTCAAAACAACTAACATCAAAAACGCAAGGAAATCATGAAGAGGACGAGCGACAATGAGCAAAAGTAAGACAAATAAAATCATCCATCCTGGTAAATACCGATTGAAAGAAAAGAAAAGAAGCTTGCAGGCAATGCATTGTACGATCCTCTCCTTCGATACTGATAATGTGTATCTGATACTAAGGAGATCATATCAGAATCGTCTTCTTCGACCGGCTTTGTAGAAGAATTTTGGTGACAATGTTCAGAAAATCAAGAAAGATAGTAAATTACAAGTACGTTCTCGCATATTTGTGTTTGCGTTGGTCGCCGCGTCCTCGTCAGGCATCTCAGAAAAAGCTGTCAAAACCGACGTAGCCGGTGCAGGCGTTAACGTCGGCGCAGCGATGGAGATGGAGATGGTGCCCATGTCGACGTGTCGGTGATGGGATTACGGTTGGGATCTTTGAACCACTTGTTGAGCCTGCTATAAAGAGCTGTGGATAACATATAATGGATGGATTGTGAAATCAACATACTTTCAAGTTTTCAAGTCCACGATGGGGACCTCCCGACTTTACCACATTTGTCACATTCTCCACCACGCCGCCACTTCTGCCTCCTCCACTGTTCCCCCATGCTCCGCCTCTGTTGCTGGAATTTTCAGTGCAGTCACGAGACTGTACAACAAGTCAGCATTCAAATGTGGTATGAGAGGAATAAAAATAGATTCTTACAATGTGGCCTTCCTGACCGCACTTGTAGCACTCTTTGACTTTTGTAGGTGTGCTACAATCCTGAGAGACATGACCTTCTGCTCTACCTGATTATGAGATGCTGGGAGGTCCACCCTGTCGTACGGTTTTCTCCGCCTCTGTTGGATTGTTGGGTTGCAGTCTACCATCGAAGGGTTTCTTGATGGGAGTCTCCGTGCCTCGCCTGCTCCTGCGTTGTTGACAGCACTCATCCGGGCTACATCAGCAAACTCTGGAGTCACCTACTACAGTCTACAGCAGTGCTGTGCAGAGCCTGTAGTTGACTGTAGTAGCTGTAGTAGCTGTAGAGAAGGTATATCTTCTGCACAGTGCTGTGCAGTCTCCTTGTAGTCTCCTTGTAGCCTCCTTGTAGTCTCCTTGTAGCCTCCTTGTAGTCTCCTTGTAGCCTCCTTGTAGTCTCCTTGTAGCCTCCTTGTAGTCTACAGGTAGTCTCCTTGTAGTCTACTGTAGTCTCCTTGTAGCATCGGTAAAATAACACTGGACTAGTGCCTCAATTTTCACTGGTAATAGACAATTTAAGTTATTATTAATAGTATACAAGTTACAAAAAGTTATGTACTTGCGACTATACTACCATAGTACCACCATTACCATTGATGAGAATAAATAAATTGAAATAACTATCCCCCCCAGCAATACATACAACCACAACGATGTACACCTCACCATATGTCGTCGTCATATGTCGTACATGTCATCGTACATCATCCCCGTCAGGTCACATTGTATGTTGTCATCAGATTGTATGTTGTCGTTGCATTGTATGTTGTCGTTGCATTGTATGTATTGTATGTCATCGTCATGCGTTGTACATCATCATCATGTCGTATGTCGTCGTCACAGCATATGTCGTTGTGGTGGGTTGTCGTCAGCTGTTTGTCGCGGTCATTCGAAGCTATTAAGCAAAAGATTAGTATAGTGAAATAGAACAAAAGTAAAATAAAAAACCCCCTAGCGAGGGGGTTAGAGCCGTCGTTGCTGTCGTGTCATTGTCAATCAAAGCTAATAATCATCAAGAGGTTAGTATAGTGAAATTTAAATTTAAAAAAACCCCTAGCAAGGGGGGTAGAGTCGTCGTCATCATTGGTCATTCGAAGCTAATAAGAAAGAGATTAGTATAGTGAAATAAAATAGAAATAAAATAAAATAATCCCTAGCAAGGGGGTAGAGCCATCATGGCCGTCGTCGTTAGCCATGTTGTCGTTCTCGCTAGTCATTGTGTATAGTGAAATAAAACAAAAACAAAAACAAAATAGAAATAAATAAAAAACCCCTAGCAAGGGGGTGGCCGTCGTCGTTAGCCGTGTCATCGTTCTTGCTAGTCGTTGGCTAGTCAACGTTGTTAGTTCGTCTACGAGTACAAACTGCTCCGAGTTACGGGATCGTATGTGTCAATTGAGATGAGTCCTGCGAGTGAATGTCACAGGACACATCGAGCAAGCCGTATAGTGAAATAAAACAAAAACAAAAAGCCCCTAGCAAGGGGGGTAGAGCCGTCGTCGCTGGCGTTGGGATCGTATGTGTCGATCGAGATGAGTCCTGTGAGTGAATGTCACAGGACACATCAAGCAAGCCGTATAGTGAAATAAAACAAAAACAAAAAAAAAACCCCTAGCAAGGGGGGTAGAGCCGTCGTCGCTGGTGTTGTTAGCCGTGTTGTCGTTGTCATTGTCATTGTCAGTCATTAGTTGTTGTTCTCACTAGTAATTAAAAGATTAATATAGTAAAATAAAAAATAAGATGAAGACATACCACCCCTCCAGTTGAGAGGTGTAGAGCTGGCATCGTTGTCGACGTTGTCATCCGTTGCCACCTGTCCTCGCCATCATTCCATTCCAGCCGTCCATCATCGTTCTCGTGCCCATTTGGTGTCGTGGTTGTGAGTGGAGGTTGTGCGGCAGCGGTTGTGAGGCGGCGGTTGTGATGGTGGTAGTAAATGTTGAACATTGTTGAACTTGAACGTACACGTTTGATGTGGTGCACAGACCACGTTTAGGGCTGGTCTGTTGAACTTGGAAAGAAATAAAGATTGGTAAATAAGTGAAAATAAAAAGAACTACATATTTCCTACAGAAATGCTACATGGCTCTACAGAAATGCTACCAATATCTATGTATCTGTGGGAAATACGGAGTTGCTATGATGTCTACAGGGACTATGGCAATTTCCGGAGTTTGCTGATGTATGCATGGACAGGTGCTGGTGGAACGATCTCTTGTGATCCTTCCCGATGATTCATGTTAGGTCTTTAAGTGTACTTCCGTCTTGTGACGCCCTCTGCTGTATTGATTGCGATTTGGGCCAATGCAGTACAGCGAGCTGTAGATGTGCTACATTGGAGTGCTCGGCAGAACACTCTGTATTTTTTTCCAATGTACTCAACCCGTAGGACTCGCTTTATACCATTCCAATGCATATCGGATATAATATTGCTGTGGCCACGAAGAGATCTGAACCCGGAAATTTAAAATTCCCACAGGGTAGGCTGGTGCAACGAAGCTATAACTTCATCAGGAAATCCTTCAATCCACCATTATGCAAAAAATTGCCTGAAAATAGCACAAAGTTTTACTATTATGCACAAATATACATAATTGCATGCTTTGGATCAAATGGATCAAATTGTGCACAGTGAACTGTTCGGAACGTTGGTAAAAATATGCCTTGAAAGATGGTGCACAACTCTGCATTATTTTGCATTTCTATACATGAATTATGGAAGAAAAAAACTTAATGTTCATCTCTTAGAGGTTCATTGTTCACTTGAAATTTATCACGCCACAACGTACACATTAAAAATAGGATTAAATTTGGAACTAGATGCGGTAGAGTGCAGGAATATTATAATAAACTACGGAGAAAGGTAAGGAATGGGTATCAAAGATAAAGCAAACAAAACGGAGGGAATATGGACTGAAAACATAATTATAAGGTTGGAACTAGACAGGTGTGGGGTAACGAGAGGAAGGGAGACGGCACAACATTATAGTTGCTGCAA
>MU130365.1:58509-74423 GCA_015039465.1 Phlegmacium glaucopus
ATCCCGGCGAATAGGCGTGTAATGGGCTTCCACTGGCCAGCCTCTGTTGACGTCTTGAAACGCTTGACGGTCATCATCATTGTTATTGTCGTTGTCGTTGTCGTCATCATTGTCGGCAGAGCCGTCCACATCAGACGAGGCATGACCATGGGACTTGCGCCGGTTTCCAGCAGACTAAGTTGATAGCAATGTTTGAGGTCAACGTAAAGGTTCTTTGATATTGAGGAAAAGATGTTACCTTGGTAGCAGCTTGGACATGGGACTTGGATTTCCATTTCAGAACCTTCAAATGATAGATGAATTGAGTAATGAACACCGACTATGACATGATCATACCTCTGAGATACGTGCGGCATCGCGCTTTGAGGGCCCAGTCTACAAATGATACCCTACTGAGAATTATGAGGTTGAAATTAAATCAAAGACATACCTTTTTAGTGCTGCTGTGTCGAATCCTGATTTCAGGTTCTGACTCGGATGCTTCATCCTTTTGATCCTCCCCACCTTCTTTGTTCTCGTCATCTTCGTCGAAGGCTCCGTCGAACTCAGAGGCTGTCGTGCCTGGTTCATAATCAGGGAATGAACAATCCTGATTGTCTTCGAGATGCTTGTCATTGTCGAAAAGATGCCGAGGGTCCGAAGCATCCATGTCTGAGTCGACAGGACTTTTATTCCACCGAGGGCGCTGTAATGTTGTTAAAGTTAATATACAACGATACAACTATCAGTTAAAGAAAACATACCTCAGACGACATCTTCTCTTTCAAGGAAGCCTTGTCGAGATGCTGCAGATCCGAGTCATCAGGATCTTCATCATGATAGTCCAGCTCTTCTTCACTGGACTTTCTACCACTTGCCGAGTCGGTTTCCGAATCGATATCATCGGTTTCCTTGGACGTGGTTGGTGCGGGATGGCGGTGAGTCACAGGGATGCTTGAATGCCTATCACGGACATCAACAACCTTCATGATCACGACATCGTCATCGTCATCGTCATCGTCATCATCCACATTTATTGGGACAGGCTTTCGACGAGTTGCTGAAATAAAATGTTGAGTAAATGAATCAGAGACCATCCTTATAACATACCGGCCATTGCGCGTTTTTTGGGCTCCTGAGTTGCTGAAGCTACTGAAAATGAGTCGCGACATATCAGATGGGTGATGGAATACCAATACTTACCCTTCTTGGTCTTCTTTGACAGCGGTTCTTCAGATTCAGCATGAGAACCTGACCGTTTTCGGTTGCCTGTAGGTGCTGCACCGACCCACACTACATGACAAGGCCAACAAAGCCGTAAGACACAAAAAGAATGACTATATAATATATGGTAACTTACGTGCGGTGGAGTATGCATCACTTTTTGCTTTTCGAGTCGCTAAGGCAGCCACGTCAGAAGGTATTATGGGTTATCCTCAAAATGAAAACTTAGTACGTCTTGAACTCGATGGCGGAGCTGGATGACTTTGAGCTGGATTCTTTGAAGTTTGCTTGCTGGCAGGCTTGCTTTTGAGTGTTCCTGTGGTAGCGGCCTTGGGACGACCGCCTTTCACCATTGTGAAGGTGGAGGTTCAAAATAAAGTACTGGAAGGAATGTGTATGCAAATAACTTGAATTAAGATTGCGTTGGAGAAGGGAGTTTGGAAAGAGATTATGGGACTAGGGAGTGGAATAACTTGAGCTTGTGAGACGAGGAAGAAAGAGGTAGGGGTTGGAAAATTGTGATGTTGAACTTGGACGTTCCTGACTCCTGAGTCAGGTGCTACAAAAACCGGCCATGAAATTTGCAGAGCTCCTAACACTTGAACCACCAACGACCTTTACTCATTTCCATACCCCTCGGTCCACCCAAATATGCAGGTTATCTGCAGATGTGGAGCATCATTCAAGTGCAGCGGGATTCGTACCCACCAGCGACGAAGTGACGATCCCCGTTGCAAGCGAATATTCCCTGATCCTGGCAACATGCTCGATAACTCGGAAAACCAACCAGAAAATGAAGGCAATCCGGATACAGCTAGCGAGAACGAGCCGATTGAGGCAGATGAAACCGAATGGAAGGAGGACTTTGAAGTTGATCCCACAGGCGACTTCTTTGGAAACTATGATGATTATACTCCTGAGGAATTTGGGTTAGATCGTGAGGAAGAACTGGAAGAAAATCCCACTCACGGATTGGAATCAGATAGTGATGAAGAGGAGGATGGTGCAGATTCCTTGGAACCTAGCCGAATTCCAAGAACATCCGAGTCGACGCCAATTGTTGATGAAGTGGAATTGAGTGGCACTCCAACATCAGGCGCCAGCCAAATGCGGGGAGGAGCTGAGACCGAGCTGAAGAAGAAACCCTACATTGTTAAATTCAGCAAAGGAAAGGCAGGAGCAACATACACGAACCCAGATTGCGTCGATCAGAACACCGCCTATACTTCACAAATTGGGAACCAGGAAAACCCCTTCAACCCGTTTCATTCAAAAGTTGAGTGGGAAGTGGCGCTTTGGGCAAAGACTCGGGGCCCAAGTTCGACTGCATTTACGGAATTAATGAGCATAGAAGGAGTAAGTGAGATGGTCAGCATATGCACCTGTGGTCCTAATCGAAGGGATTTGTTTTCAGGTCCCTGAGCGCCTTGGTCTGTCCTTCAAGAATACGGCAGAGTTAAACAAGATCATTGATAATCACTTACCTGGACGTCCACGGTTCCAACGGCATGAAATCGTTGTCGGTGACGAAGTCTGCGAGGTTTACTTTCGCGACATTATTGCGTGTATACGAGCCTTGTTTGGTGATCCATCATTTGCGCCTTATCTGGTCTTCAAACCCGAGAAGCACTATACCGATGATAAAAAAGCCACACGGCTATATCACGATATGCATACAGAAAGATGGTGGTGGTCAACGCAGGTGAGAGTTCAACATAAAGTTGACGTTGACAATCAACAAGCCCAGATCCCACGCTGATCTACCTCTTTAGGAAGAGCTCGAGAAAGATAAACCTGGGGCGACTATCCTCCCAGTCATAATATCAACCGATAAAACACAGCTCACAACCTTCCGCAACAAAAGTGCATACCCTCTCTATCTCACGATTGGCAATATCCCTAAGGAAATATGTCGCAAACCATCAAACCGTGCCTATGTCCTACTCGCATACCTTCCCACCACAAGGCTTGAAAATGTTTCAAATAAAGCTGCTCGACGACGCCAGCTAGCAAACCTATATCATGCATGCATGGGGCGTGTTCTTGAGCCTCTGAAATCGGCTGGCGTATCTGGGATTTTTATGGCAACTGGCGACGGCTCTGTACATCGAAACCACCCTCTCCTTGCCTGCTTTTCTGGCGATTACCCTGAACAAGTCCTCACGACATGTACAAAAACTGGAGAATGCCCAACATGTGAAACCCCGCAAGATAAATTAGGCGAATTTGTTGAAGGTCAAAACCTTGGGCATCGGGATCTTGAACAGATCCTCGAGGCATTAGATTCCTTTGACGACGATCCTGGAGGTTTTTTGCAGGTGTGTTCAGAGGCGGGTATCAAGCCAATCGTTGAGCCGTTCTGGAAGGATTTGCCTTATGTCCACATCTATCGGTCCATCACCCCCGACATCCTCCATCAACTCTATCAGGGCATCATCAAGCACCTGATTTCTTGGGTTACTAAGGCCTTGGGACCTCTCGAGGTTGACGCGCGGTGTCGTTGAATGCCACCGAATCACAACATTCGGCATTTCATCAAAGGTATCACAAGTCTCTCAAGGGTAACTGGCCAGGAGCACGACCAAATGAGCCGTATTCTAATGGGCCTTGTGCTCGATGCTCCCTTCCCAGGTAGTGATGCCAAAGTTCGGTTCAGTTCGGTTCTTCAACCATTTTTGGAGAACCGAGAACCGAACCGAAAGATTCCTGGCTGAACTGAACCAGAACCAGAACCAGAACCGAAAGAACCGGTTCTGTCGGTTCTGTTCGGTTCTAGAACCGGTTTGAACCATCGAACCGATGAAAAAAAAAGCCCATATAATTTATTATTACATTATAACAATTATTACTATCAAATGAAATAAAAGGTGGGTCCAAACAGATGGTTGGTGGTGGTTGGTTGTCTAAACGGGTGGTGGCTGGGTCCAAATGGCGGTTGTCGTCGTTCATTGTTCATCTGTCATAGCTTTAGTATGTTAGAAATTAAAATTAAAATTAAATACCCCAAAGGGGTTGCTGTCTCCAGTTGCTCGACCGAGATACCGAGCTAGCGGGTCAGCTGCATCTAGGGAGGAAGACGTGAGGAAGAAGCAACAACGTGTTGTGCGTCAATTGTAGCTGTCTATGGTTAATAAAAAATAAAAATAAAAACCCTCTGTTGAGGGGTGGTTACTAGAACGACCAGTGCGCGCCTAAAATGGGGACAGGGCTGTCGAACAGGGTGTATGGAGGATGTTCCTGGGCATCATACGTGTTGTATGTCAATCGTAGCTGTATATAGTTGATAAAAAAATCAAAAAAACCCTCCCTGTTGAGGGGTGGTTGCTAGAGCGACCGGTGTGCGCCTAAAACGGGGGCAGGGGTGTTGAACAGGGGTTGTTGAACAGGGGGTGGAGGTCCTCATCATGGTTGTCATTGGTAGTGGTGGCTGTTGTCGTTGGTAGTGGTGGCCGCTGTCGTTGGTAGTGTTGGCAACAGCAACGTAGTGGCCTGATATGGCCGTTGTTGCCGTGCCTGTGTTGCCGTGCCTGTGTTGCCGTCCATGTATTGCCCTCCTCGTGTATGCTATCCCCTGTTCTCTTTCATTCGTCCATTCGTTGTCCCTGATTCATTTGTTCATCGTCGTTTGTTTATCTTCGTTCATCCATTGTTGGCATCCGTTGTTCATCGTTCGTCTGTAGTAGTTTATATTAGATTTTAATTTAATTTTAAAGGAAATACCGGCAAAGGTAGTACCGTGCTCGTCGTTGTTGCCATGCCTGTGTTGCCGTCCATGTATCACCCTCCTCGTGTATGCTATCCCCTGTTCTCTTTCATTCGTCCATTTGTTGTCCCTGATTCATTTGTTCGTCGTCGTTTGTTTATCTTCGTTCATCCATTGTTGGCATCCATTGTTGGCATCCATTGTTGGCATCCATTGTTCATCGTTCGTCTGTAGTAGTTTATATTAGATTTTAATTTTAATTTTAAAGGAAATACCGGCAAAGGTATTACCGGTGCTCATTGTTGTTCTGCTCGGCATTCGTCCATTCATTGATTGTCCTTGGTTCATTCGTTCGTCGTCATTTGTTTATGTTCGTTCGTCCATTTTTGGGGTTCGTTGTTCGTCATTTGTCTGTAGTAGATTATATTAGATTTAAATTTAAATTTCTAAAAGAATACCGGCGAAGGTAGTACCGGTGCTCGTCATTGTTGTGCTCAGCATTGTCGTCCGTGCCCATGTATGTCATCCCTGTGTGCTGTCATAGTACATTAATTGAATCAAGAAATTTACCAAAGATAACTCCCCCAGTGGGGAGTTGTTGGCATTGTTGGTGTCGTCGTGGTGTATTGTTGGTGTTGTCAGCGTTGATGGGAGTTGTTTGAGGTGGATTTTTCAAACTCCGAAATCGGGTCGGGCGCCTAACAATACTTTATAGATTCATAAATTCGATTCTATGAGGAAAATTTAAGAAAAAAAAACTACATAAAGTTCGGTTCGAACCGGTTCGAACCCGGTTCTCAAAATCTCAGAAATACGAGAACCGAGAACCGGACCGATAGTCCAAGATCCTTGGACCGAACTGAACTGAACCTGAACCGACGGTTCGGTTCTTTCGGTTCTCGGTTCTTGCGCCGGTTCGGAACCGAACTTTGGCATCACTATTCCCAGGTGGATTATCCAATGCTCGTTTAGTTCGTGCGGTTCGCGCACTTCTTGATTTTCTTTACCTTGCCCAATATCCGGTACATACTGACGAACTGACGAAACCCTTCAACTTCTTGAAGAGTCCCTCAGGCGCTTCCATGACAACAAGAGCATTTTCGTGGACCTTGACATTCGCGATGCCTTCAACATTCCCAAACTTCATTCCGCCAGGCACTACATCGAATACATCAAGCTTTACGGTACACTGGACAACTTCAACACCGAGTACACGGAACGCCTTCACATCGATCTTGCGAAGGACACCTATGCTGCAACAAACCACAAGGACGAATTCACACAGATGACAATTTGGCTAGAACGGAAGGAGAAAATTCTTCGGCACCGCCAATATGTTGAATGGCGACTTAAGGGTTGTCCCCGTCCTCCACGCATTGAATGGACACCTCCTGGGCTTGAGCTCGATCGAACTCTCAAGCTCACGAAGCATCCTTCACTTTGGGCAGTCCCACTCGACGTTTTGGTCATGAAATACGGCGCCACTCACTTCCACACAGCCCTCGCACGTTTTATTGCTTTAAGCAATGACCCCAACCTCACACGTGCGCAGCTCGAACGAAAACTTTGGGGGATTCGCATGCCGTTCACCAAAGTCGCAGTATGGCACCAACCGCATCAAGTTTATGCGAACGGATCCATCAACGTCGACGGTCTCAACTTCCGATTCAATCCATTGCCGTCCAGAGCGGAAGGATTCACACGGAAAATCCATTCCGAGCCGTTTTGATACTGGATTGATCAACGATGGAACTGGAGAAGATATTGGTCTGGATGGTACGTCTTTTGTGTTGATTTTCTACCACAAGATTCAAAGTTTTTCCCAAAAATCAGGCTACCACATCGGACGTATTCGTGTTGTCTTCTCAATTCCCGAACGCGCCCTCCCTATTGTGTTTACTGACGGTACCGAAGTTCCTGAACATCTCGCATATGTCGAATGGTATACCCCTCTTCCCGATAGCCCAGAACCCAATCACCTCCTGTACAAAGTTTCACCACAGAAGGATAGAGACGGGACACACATATGCAGTATCATTCCGTTAGCTAATATCCGCCGCAGCGTTCATCTTTACCCCAAATTTGGTGCGTTCGCACCCCAAGAATGGTCTAGTAGTAATGTTTTGGACCGATGCAACACTTTTTTTGTCAATGACTTTACGGATAGGCATATGTACAGGATTGCATGTTAAATTATAGATTCCCTATGTGCAATTGATTCTCACTCGGATACCCACTTATGGATGATTCAATGAAGATTTTTCGCGCAACATCTGTAGTTCATAGTGCAGAATTTTGCACCAGCCAAAATCTACATTTTGTGTATTGTACTATTTTGAACCAACGAGCGCCTAATCGTGCATCATCGTGCACCATCTTCCTAAATCCTGTCTAATTTGGTTCATTAGACACTACAAACCTCCGTGGTGCAAAATAATCAATTTATGGTTTTCCTGATGAAAACAACAGCGGAATGAGGGTATGTCCTAAGTAGGACATGCGTCGCCAACAAGAAGATATTGTAGTAATATGGCAACGTGGTAAAATGACCATTGGAACGCGGTCTTCGACAGTTTGACAAGCAATTGTAAAAGAATCACAGATCCCATTACGCTGGGAAAATAATCTGCAGTCCCTATTCGTAGAACTCCCCCAAAAAAACTTTAATAAGATGTCAAAGACGTTTGAATTCAACGCAGGACATTGACATAAAATGTCGCGTGGATTGGGAAACAAAAGTGGAATTTTCATAGAGAAGAACAGGACTTGGAGAAGGCATGCGCAATGAACCAGTTATGCAATTAAAACTTTCCTCACAGTGTCGCGGCTCACTCACATATTGGAGATATAAAGCTGGATAGAATTTCATTATGACTTTGAAAACATGCATTAACATAGAGGGTACGGATCTCCACAGACTGTCCTTGTTCACCCACCAATTCGGGAGTCGACCCATTCTGCCATAACATCCTTCGGCACCTCCTGATCGGCAGAACCATCATCTTGCTCCTCGTCGATGATGTTAGTGACGATATAGTACATGCCTTTCATAGCGCTCGAGATATGGTCCTTGATGCGGATAGTGTGAATGGTCCTTCGGTTGTCGATGTCCCGGTAGCGGAGGATATCACCGGGAGCCACAGTGTGTGCCACAGTGGCTGCTGGAGTTGGACTCACGCCGGCCATCATGGCTCTAATTTCTTCTGGAGTACAGAGCGCCTCCATGCTATAGACTGTATACATTAGAAAGAAGCGGCACAACAATGAATTTAAATGTACCAAAGTTTGGTTGTCTTTCGCGAGACCCTGCCATGCATGGCTTGATCGTTTTGAAGCAAGATATTGTCGATAAATTGAGAACCCATAACTGCAGAAAAATACGCGATAATCAAGCTGTGCATGTGAAATCAGGAATGCAATGAAAGAGGTGTAGACGGTACGCACATATTCGATGAGGCGGTAGCTCGAGTATCACATACATCACAAAGGGAATTGCATCTCGCGTAGAACGTGTTCACTTTTTCCACAGTAAACGGCTCTGTGGAAAAAGTGAACACGTTCTACGCGATCTTCAAAGTTAGGTATATCGTGGTATGAAGACATGATGGTGGAGGAAAAAGTGAAAGATTGATCGTATCGTCTTTCTCACGAAGGTTAAACAGCTAATTTACATATCAACTCTCACGTTTTGAGTCCAACTGTGTGTATTCTGTTGATTCAAGTTGTGCGCCAATTGTTATATGTCACTTTATTTCTAGTATGATGTGGACGCCCTACGCCCTCAAGAAAGTATTTTTAGAGAACAAACGGTTTATCCACTGGATGGCAACCATTGTCTGAAAATGGCAATGTGAGTTATTTTCAGTGAAAATCAAGCGTTAGCAAAGCTACGAGATAGATGGCAGCCGTTTATCATTTTCATACCAAGATGAGTCTCTCAGGCTGTTCCAGATTTGGAAAATAAGGCATTCGTAACGCGATATAAAAAACTAACATCATGATGGACGTCGCTGATTGGCCCCAAGATCATGCCAGTCTCCTTACGAACTACCTGATTTTGAAATTTAAACTACTCGGAAGCTGGCGGACTACCAGTGGTACCGTATACATTTATGAATATGTATAATTTCGGGACAAGGGCAAGACAAAGGCCCGTTCATAGGTGGATATACACTTAATGAGCCTATATACATTAATTCCGAGGTAGTAGTAGAAGTACTTCAAGTTGAAGAGAGTTCCAAAAAGGTTCTGCGAAGTTTCACTCGGGTGTTAAGGACATCCAATTTGGACCGGAAAGCTATAATATTTCTTATAACCAGAGCCAAGTACCTGCTTCCCCAGTAGAATTCTGTGGTGGGCATGACGGGGTGATAACTTAGACGAAGAGGAAGGATGCGGAGGTGATGGAGGTTAGGAACCGAACATGTAGGTGGGGAGAGAGGGATAGTAGTTTGCGAGTATCCATCAACCCAAAGCTATCGGATGTAGTTGAAAGTGAAAACCCCTATCGATATGCTGCTAAAGGCGTCTGTCAAAGCATAAGGCAGTCATGAACAAGCTTCCAGGCCGTTCTCTTTGACTTGCTTCAAAATCAGGGGGTATTGGCTTTCCGCTTGTGCAGCTAAACCCTCTGGATCCCCTGAAAGTATTGCGGTTTTCTTGTTTCTATTTCGCTTTTTCCCATGAACTTGAAGACACGCTATACTCACTTGAAGAAGCTTCTTCAAAGGCCTTTGTGAAAACTTACCTCGAAGGCGTGAATATACCCAGCCTCGATGATCAAAGTCTACTCGCAGATTACTTGCACGATACCAAGTCTATTGTACGGTTTGAAGGATTCTCCTGCCTCACTGTCGACATCAAATCTTTAGATGATATATTTATTACCGCTCGTCTATTGGATTTAGCGGCTTTCTCCCTTGAACGACTTGACTTTAGCCAATTCAACCAATATTGAGACGAATGGAGGAGGAAAGATTCCAGTTAGGTGATTTTATCGACAATGAGGGGGAGGTATTGGTCGTGATAGAAAGAGCCCGGGTGATTCTTTGTAACGTGATGTCAAGTGTTTTGCTCGAATGATGACCTCAGAGTCTGGATAGTAGATAGGATCACGGTGTTCGGAAAGAATGAGGCCCAGACCAGGATCAAAGTCGAATACCTCAAGTAGCCAGCTACCTCTGGATTGGAGGTTAAGACTTCGTAGAGAAGTTCATATTTGGATGGGTCCTCCTCTTAATTTATAACGGCGGCACCGGAAAGGATAGTGATAGTGCTAAACAAATGTCCACGGGGAGAAAGAGGTGGCAGAGGAGAGCGCAGCTTTTAAGAGTATATAGTCTGTTGAGAAGTTGATGGATTTATTGACTTCGATTGAAAGAAGATGGGAGTTTGGAATGAGACGGTTGCGCCAACCACGGGATTTCTGACGGAGCCTGGCAGTAAAGAAGCTGGGTCAACTGGCGTGATGTGGAGGGCAGAAACGACTTGGCGGGATGCCCAGTCTAGTTGGTTTAGATTTGATGGCCCACTGACGTGAAGAACAACGGATACGTCGAAGCTTCAAGAATGGAGAAGGGTACCTATTACCGAACAGGAGATAATATGCGTTGAGATTGTGGTTATATCGCGTCCAAGTTTGTATGCAAATAAAACAAACATATCTTATCTTCGTTTAGTACCCTTCAATCTGCTTGAGGGACACACCCAACCTACTCCAAGTCAAGTAACGGAAATATTCTCATTAGCTTTCATCGTTGCCCACTCCGTTCACACAAACCGGAATAATGCTCTAGTCCAATGTGAAAGTGAGAGAAGAACAGGTTTGGAAAGGTATTGTCGAATTTCGTAGATGAACATGAATCCATGTAATCGTAACGGAGGAGAGTCAAGCATCAGACCTCACAGTGACCAATGTAGCCGCAGCACAAAAGGGCAGCAATGACAATAAAAAGCAAAGCCATCGAGGTGATCCCCACTTCAGCGTCGACAAATGACCCCTGTGCGAAAAATGGTTTTTTAATTCGCCCCGTTAAGATGGCAGATATGAATGCATCCGTTCTGGATACAAGAACCTGAGATGAGATGTGTTAACTTATGAGCTTACTGAAATTGGAACAATAAGTGATGTCACGTGTCACATCCTTTTACGTCCGCATGTCGTCTCTTCCTTCCTGACAATGGACGCAACGCCGACAGCGCTGTTCGACTCGTACGAACAAGACTTCAAACATATAATCCGAAGCATATCGGATAAACTCGAAGGAAGTGGGAAGAATCAACTTGGAGGTATGCACTTTACTACACGTAAGCATCTCAACCTCACCGTTTCCTGCAAGAACAACGCAAAGCTGCGCTACGGAAAGTAGAGCTTGAGCTCGATGAAGCAGACGATATCGTACATCTTCCATCTATCAAGACTCACACAAATGCAATCCTCACCATTCTTTCTAGGTATCCCAACTTGAAGTTGAGATCCAAGTCATTCCGCAGTCTGTTAAACCCCCCTACACGTCTCGTCTAAAGCAAGCCAAATCCGATTTAACCAAATACAAAAAAACTTCCAAGGATCTACACTCCCAAGCCGCTCGTACAGACCTTCTCGGGGCGTTCAAGACTGGCGGGTCTGTCAACTCTGATGATCCATACGGCGAAAGAAGTGACCGAACAAGGCTTCTGGCTGGAACACAAACACTTTCAGATGGTTCTAGGAGGATAGCTGAATCGACGAGCATCGCACTAGAAACGGAGACCCATGGAGCAGATATATTACGTTCGCTGGTGGGACAACGCGAACAAATCGAGAATTCACGAAATACGGTTCGTTTTTTCTTGTCTCTCTCCGTCGTGTGTAATAATTGTCTCTTGCATTCATTATTAGCTGCAAACTGCAGATGTCTCTATCAGCAAAGCGTCGAGTACGATTAAAGGGATGATCCGACAGTACGTCCTCTAGTCTTCCATTTCGAGTTAGAGAAAACCAATATGCTAACTGGTCGCTTCCATGACAGGATGAATAAACAGCGAATTTTCCTCAGCATTATCGGTGTCTTTTTTGTCGTCCTCATTTGTTTTATATTGTATTTCAAGCTGGTCCGGTAACTACCGCTTTATCAACAACCGGGCTGTATTTATTGTTGGACGATTACTGTACCTATCTATGCGCACGTTTGATTACTATTTCTTGACTCACTGTGACAGCGGTGACGGAGAAGGACTTTGAAGAAGCCTTAACACCTGACAGAGCCCTGTTATTCTGGACTGCAGATCTTGCAAATACACATTGTTGCGATTACTTACCTGTAGCTCTGATGCCTCCATGGTGCCACTCTGATTACGTATTTCGATGGCCTTGCACGTGCACATTTCTCGCACCCAGAACGGAGCATAGGGCTTGGGTTTGAACATGCACCAACAGCCACGATGCCAGTATCAGATGCGATATTAACACAGATTCTTGCGCAACTGGAGGCAATACAGCTCTCTCAGCAAACATTGCAGGCAAAAGTAAGGGTCTGATTTATACGAAATCAAACGTCTCATCTCACTCCCATTTGCGACTTCAGTTGGATGGCTTATCGACAAATGGCCAGACTTCGCCTCTTGAGCCGACGCCCATGCAAGCAATCATTTCATCTAGTCCTCCAAAAGGATCCAATCCGATTCCTTCTCTGAGAATAGCTTCTGCTCCTCCGACCGTTAACCCGATTTCACGTCCTGGGGTTATGACTGACAAGGAGCGAGAAAAGCTTTTATATCCGGGTAGAATCAACCTTACAAGTGAGCAGCAACCATTCTTTTTGTTCGAGAAAGTCCATCATATGTATCTTCAAAATAACTAATTTGCGACCCATATTATAAGCTTATTCTGATCAACATGGTATCACACCTCATCCGCTCAAATGGGGAGCTGAGGATCCCATCGTTCGAGGTCCTGTCATCTGTTCACGACTTCCTTCCTCTATAAAACATAGAAATGCCATCGGTGCCCACTCCGGATCATACTCTATATATCGAGCATTGTCAATTGCTATGGGTTCTCTGAGTCCCACCCACAAACCCGATTACAGCCACACAGAACCTCCCGTATCCATCCCACCCAACCCTGCTTGGTATGACCCGACCAAGATCGTATCGTTTGATCCTTGGGGTCATCTAGTACCAAGTGTCTTTCGCGCGGAGATAGAAGAAATGGGGCTGGATGCGAGGCCCAGCATCGCGGTTACCAAAGCCCATTTGAAGATGAGTGAATTAGATGATGCAGCAAGGAAGGGCGATATTACTGTGGACGGACATATTGTTCTGAAGAGTGAAACTTCAGGAGTTAAAGTGACTGTGAGCAAGGCAGCGGTGGAGCCAGTGTGGTATTTACCTGGGGTGGCTGAGAGATTCGGCATGTATGTGGATTCTCCTGTTCTCTTTGATCGTTTCTTGTTTACTGAAAAGTCACCTAAACCCCATTAGCTCGGAAAGTCTTCTACGACGTGCTTTGTTCGAAGACACGGGAGGAATGTACCCCGAACTCATCACACGTTCCGATGTCAAAGTCTTTCTACCTCCTATTGGCGGTCTCACCGTCTACATCTGTAAGAGATCATCTTTTTGCTAACACTTTTTCTGATGTTGAACTCCCAAGTCGGAAATCCTGCTTTCATGTCTGATGCAAGTAAAGAGTTGACGTTACGCGTGCATGACGAATGTATGTAATCATCAAACCTTTTTGGCCTTTTTTGCTAAAAAGATTCGCTCCTTTAAAGGCAACGGTTCCGACGTATTTGGGTCAGATATTTGCACTTGCAAGCCATACCTTACATATGCCATGGAGGAATGTATACGAACCGCCCAGAAAGGTAGGTAACCTTGAATATCTATATATATCATTATTGACTAACTTCGTTCGCCAGGGGGTGTAGGCCTCGTCGTTTATTTCCGTAAAGAAGGCCGTGCTTTAGGAGAAGTGACTAAGTACGCGCTTTGCCTTTCACGTTAGTGTTTCTGATCTTCGATCTTTTGATTTAAGATACCTGGTTTATAACCTCCGTAAACGAGGTGGTGATTCCGCTGACAAATACTTCAAATCGACGGAGATGATTGCTGGCGTGAAAGATATGCGATTCCAAGCCTTGATGCCCGATATATTACATTGGCTTGGGATCACTAAGATTGACAATATGGTTTCGATGAGCGATATGAAGTATGATGCTATTGTGAAGAGTGGGATTCCGATCAAGAAGAGATACGATCTTCCTGGTGTGTTCTTTTCTACTGCTCTTGGTTTCTTTCCTCGTACCACCGGCTTTCTTCCCTCAGCCACATTTTTTATGGTCCTTTGGGTCAATTATACTGAATTTTCATTCTTCTTTGTTCAGATCATCTTATACCTCCAGATTCGAGGGTAGAGATCGATGCTAAAATCGCAGCCGGGTATTTCTCCAGTGGAAAGCAGATAACGGAAGCAGATCTTTTTAAGACAGTTGGTAGGACTTGGGAGGAGACGGAACACTAAGGTGTTCAAATCGATATCCTGATTTGTGTATGCACTGGTTGCGTTATGTTTTTGGCTCCCCTTTCTTAGTGGGGCTTTTGTCTTCCATTTCTCCGAATAATGATACAGTAATCAGTTGATGTATTTAATTTCAAAAAACAGTTCTAAAATCAAATTTGTACATGTTGTGATGTAAATATCTTTCGGTAGATAAGCTAGTACAGGCTAGTACTCCCCTTTGACGTTGACGTATTCGCAGCAGCTCCAATTGAACTGTAGGTGAAAGTTTACTGTATTATAGCAACGGGGAGGTAAAACTCGGTTGTACAGATGTAGATAGCTAGCTAGGTATTTATGTTAACTTGGGTCTTTGGAGCGCAAAAGAGGAGACGAACATGCAATATTCTGGGGAAGGGACAGCGGCAACAAGCCAAAAAGTAGCAAGCGAAGATATGGAAATAGTAAAAGAAATACAAATAGAATAGATAAAGATAAAAGCCTAATACAGTGCCTTGCATATTGTTTTGCACACGAAATTTTCACAAGCTGTTTGATGTGACTTCAGAATCACTCTCCCACGGCAACTCAAAACCCTGGGTCGGTTTTCTTCTGAGTCTTGACTGACCCTTCATGGCTCCAGAGCCTCGTTCTGTGGCTAGGCCACCATTCTGGATCTTATCCGCGTCTCGTGTACAGCACCAGAACCCCCGACGAGCAAACCTTGCCACTGACAATAGGACTGGTACACCAAGATCCGCCGTTGTTTGCTTCCGAAATAAAGTTTGAAGTGACACAGTGGTCACATCAAACAGCTTGCTGGAAATTTCGTGTGCAAAACAATATGCAAGGCACTGTAAGATATAGGCATACTCATCCACTGTCACATGACCAAACGTGATAAAGAGTGACAAAAGTGAAGATATTGAGATAGAAATAGTTATACTAGCTCTGATAAAAATCTGGCCATGCCAGTAAATTTTAAATTTGATTTCAGGTTTTTTGGCGCAAAGGAATTTTTTATTTTTGAGCTGTGGTAGTTTCTATCTCAATATAAAGGCTGGAAGGCAAAAAAAAACACATTGCAGACACGTGATGCACTTAATACTCACAGACACATCAATCCTATGCACATGCTTCGGCACTGTCGGCATGTATGCTAACTTAAGGGTCACATCAACATCATGTCAGCTGACAGTGGATGAGTATGGATTACCTATATCTTAATGGATTCAGGCTTCTACCTATGCTGATGTACCATTCCACCACGCAAATCCAATAGTGACATTGGCAAGCTGTGGCGAGCCCCGATGGGATATATGGCTGTGCGGTGAAAATCCCAAAACAATATGGACGTCGGAATGCAATTTGGATGCAATGCACTGTGGTATTAATATGTTGTTAATCTGTTATGGCCCCCGCAATCACATTTATATGTTTCAGTGTCCTGTCAGGACTAGGAACTGAAAACCGATGATAAGAATGGATGCTTTGCCAACACTTTGCCAACAGTTTTTTTTTTTTTTT
>MU130365.1:76038-92785 GCA_015039465.1 Phlegmacium glaucopus
TTTTTCTCGGTCTTATTGATATACATTACCGCGGCAGCTCCGATGCCGTTTTCGTAGCCTGAGCCGTCGCTATATACTGTTACCTGGGTGCGATGGTGTTGGACAGCAGCAGTGAGGGCTTTGGTTTTGTTGTTGCAGATCACTGTAGTAAAGGATGGGACATAGTTCGGCCGGCGTCGGGTGGGGCTGATAGGCTCTACCTTGGTTGGATCGATGTTGGTGGTGAAAAAGAGGGAATGAAGAGGCGAGCGGTGCTTTTTAACATAGCGTTTGGCTGCTCTGTGAGAGAGAGGATGGAGGGGGTGCGAGGGTGGCAGGGAGGCGAGTCTAGTTGCTGCCCGGAAAAGGACTTTCTTGAAGAGGAGGTCGATCGGGAGGACGTTGGCGTGTACCTCCAGGACATCGCCAGCCGTGGTGTTCAGTGACCCTGTAATGAGTTTAGATTGCCAACAGTTACCAAGCTAGTACATCAGGAAAACTACACATTACTTACTGGGCTTAGATGACTTGAGTTTACTTGAGAAGTCACTTGACTTACTTTGGTACTTGAAAGTAAAATTCCAAGTGAGCCCAAGCCTGAGTAAGAGTCCAAGTCACTCAAGTCCATAGGTCATAAGAGCTCAAATCCGATCCAAGTGAGCCTGAGCCTGAGTAAGAGTCCAAGTCCTTAGGTCTGTAAGTCATAAGTGCATAAGTGCACAAGCCTCTCATTATTGAAGGTCGCTGGCATCAAAATTGTATATTGTTTGCTACACTACTAGCCACGGGTCAGAGCAAGGACTTTATGATAAAGCTTCCATGTCCATTCTTGCAAGGAGTTGATCACAAGAAGCTCCCTTGACAATCACGCGGCAAGTTTTCAAGCCTGGTTTGGGGCTAATTCATATTTTCTATACGTAGGTTTACCTACCAGCCATTGCTGGGCATGTTCCACCAAAAATGGTACAAGCTCTCGCGGCCTTTCTTGATTTCTGTTACCTCGTTCGCCAATCTGTTCATACTGAAGCCACCCTTTGTGAAATTGACAAAGCTCTGGCTTGATTTCACAAACATCGCCAGATCTTTGAGGAAGAAGGGGTTCGTCCAGAGGGCTTGTCACTACCACGCCAACACTCACTGGTGCACTACAAGGCCGTCATCCAACTCTTTGGATCTCCCAACGGTCTTTGCTCCTCAATCACCGAATCCAAACACATCAAGGCCATCAAAGAACCGTGGCGCCGCTCAAGTCATTATAAGGCACTTGGACAGATGCTCCTTACTAATCAGCGTCTTGACAAGCTTGCCGCCTCAAGAATTGACTTCATCGCTTGCGGCATGTTATCAGGGCCACTTCCAGCACTAGGAGTTATGTTGGAGGCTGTAGAGGATGAAGATGGTGATGAGGATGATACAGTTGCTGGACCACGAGTCATGGCAGAAGTATTCCTTGCTCGCACCCCTGGTACACTCTTTTTTTAGCATTTGAGTGCTTTCTAAATAATATAATCCTATCTATGACAGCTCATGGCTATCCTAATCAAGTTCATGAACTATCACAACATCTTGGCCTTCCGGAGTCACCCACTTTCTAGCATCTCATCCAAACATTTCTTTTCGACCAGCTTCATCCCAACGCTTCCATCCCTGGCTCAGAACAACCATGAAACCTCCTTCCTGTATTTAACAGGCGCATAAAAGTCTTTCATTCTGCTGTGGCTGAATTCTTTGCACCCAGTGATCCAGCCAGTATCGGAGGGATGCATCGTAAACGGATACGAGCCACTCCCTCCTGGCAAGGTGAAGGACCACGTCACAACTGCCTCTTTGTGATGAAGGATCCCAACCTCAAAGGAATGCTTGGTCTCCATGTGGCTCGGGCCATTCTTTTCTTTTCTTTCAAGTTCAATTGTGTTCTTCATCCATGTGTACTCATCCAGTGGTTTTCACTTGTAGGGGATGAACCTTGCAACGAGACAGCAATGTGGATGGTCGAGCATGACTGGGAAGAAGATGGGACCCAGAGCATGGGGGTCATTCACATTGACACTGTTGTCCGAGGTGCTCATCTCATTCCTGTTTACGGAGAGGATTTTGTTCCTCATCATATCACCTGCACCAATTCTTTAGATTATTATTCAGCTTATTATGTTAGTAAATTTGCAGACCATTATTCATACGAAATAGCATTTTAATTTGCCATGTTCATTGTTTACGACACAGCATTGGCTTTCATGTGACATCTCTGGCTTTCATTGTTGTTAATTCTTGGTCTTTGACTTTCATATCAACTGTGTCTCTCCCAGTCTTTGTCTTCCTGGCCACCTTTTTGCTTTTTTTCTCCCTTCTGTTGACACTTGTTTAAACTAGCATGATGCTGTTGGCCTGACTACCAGTAAGTTTTTCAATTCTAATACTGCAATCAATGTGCTGAGATGCCCAAAAATTCATCCACTACGTCTTGGAGCCTGCTAAGGCAACGGTATGGATCATGCTATATCCCTGATTCTAACCCCAGCAGCCCAAGGGAGACACAGTCTGAGTCTGACTCAGAAGTTTTAAGTTTTTCCAGCTCTCAGGTGGAAAGCTTGATAATCGAGGAACATGAGGTATATTCTTTGTTTTTAGAGACCCAGTATCTTACCAATTGAAATCTCGGTTACAGATTCCAGTTCCCTTGCAAGCCCAGCCCGAATTTGAGACTCAATACACCAATACATTTACTCTGCCATCCACAGTTCAATATTTTCGGGATATGTTTGATGGCCACTCATGCTGTTACATGTCTGATGAAGACCTCTCACAGATCCCGGAGGTGCTGGTGCAGGATGGTACTACACAAGAACTGTTGGACATGTTTGAAGGTTGCTCGGAAGTGTTTGATGAAGATCTTTCACAGATACCACTGGAGGTGTTGCTGGTAGTGGATGGTACTACAAGCTTGGATGGGTATAAGATTGGGGCTGCAGAGTCCGAGCTGCAAGGCCAAGAAGTAGAAAAGGTACGCCAGGATGCTTCTCTTAACCACAAAACCAAATATTAACAGATTTCTAGCTAAGCCTGTTGTCCTCGCTGGCAGCCCGTGCACCGCTGCTGCCCTCGCTGACAGTTTGCGCATCCCCACAATTACAAATACCCAGTACAGCCTCGACAACACCCGTCAGGAGCTCGTCCACTCCAAAGGACTCGAAAATGACAATGGAAACAAGCTGTGCAGTCAGGTTAATTAATTGTTCATTTAAGATATTATTGCTGAGGATCTGGACACACATGGAGCAATGTTCATTCCTGTTGTCCTGGGGAGTGATAAAACAACAGTGTCTATTGCAATGGGGCAAACTGAGTACTACCCTCTTTATGCTTCTCTCAGAAATGTTTCCAACAGCATTTGCCGTGCTCACAAAAATGCAGCAACAATCATTGGTTTTCTTGCTATACCCAAAAGTAAGTTTTCCCTTTATACTCTTGAACCATTGTTGATTTTCGCCCTGATAGCGGACCGAGAATACACAGACAATAACCATTTTCGAAAATTTTGGCGTCAACTCTTTCATTTGTCTCTTGCCACTATCCTCGAGCCCCTCAAGCCAGGAATGTCAAAGCCTGAGGTTGTCCTTTGTCCTGACGGTCATTACCACTGGGCAATATATACTATTGGGCCTTACATTGCAGATTACCCTGAACAGGTTCTGCTGGCATGTGTTGTCCAAGACTGGTGTCCACAGTATGTCTTATCTTATAGGCCAATCACAATGACCTTGTAACTGACAATTTTGTGCTGCAGTTGCACTGCTTTGCCCCAAGATCTTGAGAAAGGCAGGACTGCGATCAAATGTCCATAGAGACATCCTAATTGATGTACTAAGCCTGAAGACAATATGGTCTGATTATGGCTATGTTGGAGATGTTACAGTATTTATTTGAGAAACCTAGTGGAAGTCGCTATCAACTCACATCTACTATTAGCCATTCACTGCTGAATTTCCATGCGCTGACATACATGAGCTTCTCACATCGGACCTCCTTCACCAAATCATCAAGGGTACATTTAAAGACCATCTCGTTACATGGGTTGGTGAATACCTCACCCTAGTACACAGAAAATTGGGAGCAGCAGTGATCATGGCTGATATTGATTGTTGGTATGTTCATGGATTTACAATATATTAAACCTTATTAATGTTTCTTCTAGCATCGCAGCTGTGCCCCCGTTTCCTGGTCTTCATCGTTTCCCAGAAGGGCACGGCTTCAAGCAATGGACAGGGGACGATTCAAAAGCACTCATGAAAGTATGCCTCTTCATGTCTCAGGTGATTGCACGATGGTCCATGCCCAATTAGCTGACATAAGGTCTTGCCAACACCTCTCTCCATTTACATCCATCTCTTGGAAAGGTGTATAATGAATTTTGCCATCAAAATTGGGATTTTCAAGCTGCTGGTGGAGTACAATACAGGGATCACGATGCCAAACCTCATACTCAGCAAGCATCCAGGGAGGTACTTCACCGTCTTTGGGTCAAGGACCAGAATAGATCACCAAGAAGGAGCTCCAGGGAGCATCACCCACAATCATTGAATTGATTGTGTGATAAAGATCTTTGTGATCTGCGAATGGGGGAACATCAGACTTGGCGGCCCAGATGTCGAGGAGCTCATTGATCTGGGATCCGGGCATCTGATTTTTGGCAAAGAGAAAATTTGCAAGTTCAACATCAGCATGGTTGTTATAGGGTGAGTAATCAGTGGTGTTGGTTGGAGATTTGAGTGGAGGAGCGTCTGGTGGCAAGTCAACACCCTCCTTGTTACATGGTGTTCCTATATCCCAGTCTTATCAATTACTATGTATTTGAAAAAAGTTCAATATACTGTCTAAGATCAGGTGCTCGACAACCGTGTTTTGGGCCTGTTCTGGGCCTTCTTCACGGAGTTCATTGAAATCATTGAGATTGGGGTCGTCAAATGGTGCAGGCAAATTGGGTGGGGTAGAAGGTTCTTTTGGAGCAAATTTTTGGTGTTGAGTGTGGATATGCTGTGTAAGACCTGATCAATTGTGAAACCCATGGTTACAAACTGCCCCAGTGGGCAACTTGGTCATGCATGTAAAAAGAAAGGGTTGATGAGGAGCCATGTTAACAACTGTGAGGATAGTTGCGTGGACTTAGAATTAGATGCTTCATGGGAATATAACCATGCTTTAGAACTGTACAGTGGGGTAGTGGCAGACTCTCAAAAAAAAAGTAAAGGTAAACTATACGCAACTTGGATTGAGGTGAAGTCTGAACGGAGTCCTCGCTTTGTCAGATGGCAACTTTGAAGCCTTGCACCAAAAGGAAGGGCAGTGAGTCTCAAATCTTGATATCTGCATTATGACACATTTTAATTTTCAGGTGGCAGCTGGCATCCTGTCAGGCCCGGCTATCAACACCCAGCTGAAAAAAATAAATGCCAAAGGGTTGGGTTGAGGTCAATGACGTGAGTAATTAATTACTGACTGTTGACCGTTGTTATTGGAAAACAAAAAAACTCTAATAGATTCTTGATGAGTCTGAGATTGACCCTGAGCTGTGCAATCTAGTGAATGAAGACCTCCTATGGACCTGGCCAGGAAATGCCCTGAAGCAGCCAGGGATGGTCAATGTGAGCCCAGTTAGAGCCCAACGAAGTACTGCCGAGGTTGCCAAAGATAAGTCGGATTGTGCTGAGAAATCCAAAAAGGACCAAGTGGCGCTTGAACAGAAGCGGAAGGCTGTGGCTGAGCCGAAAGATGCAATGGCAGTTGACGAAGAAGCAAGAGAGGCCACTGCTGCGAAACCGGTGCACGGGCAGTGACTGCCAAAGTTCCTCGCCTGGTTGCTCAAGACTGTGTTGCAGAGGGTAAGAGCAGTTAAATTAATTTTATATTTGTCTCACCAGTTGTAAGGGCCAGAAGTTGACATGGAGGCTGACAAAGAGATCAAAATCAACAATAATTTTGAAGAGGTTTGTGATAATTTTTTACCCAATGCTGGAACTTACTCTTTTATTCCTGGCAAGCGTAGGGATAGTGACAATTACAATGTCATTACTAGCTCTCCTCTCCAATCATATCAAGTTGCTAAACCCAAGAAGAAGCGAGGAGGATGAACACACGCTGATTGAAAAAGGTCGACTCACCAAGAGCAAGGTGGGAGACTTGTTTGCATCAGCAACCTCAGATACAAGCAAGCGTAAACTGGTCAAACAAGATGGCCAACCTCAATATCAGTTTGTGTTCAGGCTCTCATATCTCTCCTTCTTTCATATCTACTACTATCTGCAGACCGGTCAACAAGAAGCCAAAATCAACTGTCCCTTCTGGCCTTCTCCCAGATGCATCTGTCAGCCACATGAATCTTACAACCCCGTTCACAAGGACAACCAAGACCCCTACTATGAAGAATTCCATGCTGGCTGAGGATCCAGACTTTTCTTCAAGATATGGTGGAATAATGGACAGTGATTTTGCAGAATCGTCTCCACCTCCAGTTATGGAAAAGGCGGTAAAAAAACAATTCAGTCATTTATCTTCTCTTGAACACACACTAATGTTTTCCAGGGCATCACCAAAATTACTTGTGGTGCACCAACTATCAAACTCGAAGGCATGGAAACGGTCCAAACAGCAGTCAGAGGGTGCCCTTGGGCCATACGGAGAAAAGAGGTTTATAACCAAAACCACCTCCCTGCTGGTACCATCATATCCTGGAAGACCTACCTCATACCCAGTTGGCGAGACCTTGCTGGCACTCAAATTAATGCATGGCACACGACCCTTCCCAAATTATGTGATGAGTTGAAAGAGATATGGGATATTGTCTATCCATCTCAAACCCAAGAAATCATTGAGCTTGATGGCCCAATCTTCAGCATGGTGCGTAGCCACCTTTCATTTAATGCCCTTGTTTAATTACAATAACCTTTTTGATCTAGGCTATCCAATGATGGTACGAGTGGCATGGCAACATTGGCCACGCAATTCTTCTTTTCGTCAACAAGTATATGAAAGAATATTTGGATGATGTTGATGTCCGTGCCACCCATGCAACTTTCATGAAGGGTGATACCATTCAGATTCCATTTGCTTGGAAAGAGCACCCATTATCTGCTGAAGAACTGCAAGTAAGTCACTCATCTTCACATTCACATAGAATTGAAATGATAATATTGCCTATCCTGAGGTTTTCAAGGGGCTTTTCTTGTCGGATTTTGTGCTAGAAGGATTGGTGGCACATTTGAACATGACATTGACTGTCTGGTCCAGAGCTGCAGGTGGATAGTGAGCCCTGTGGCACGTTATCTGTTGCAATGGTTGCGGTATGCCTTATTTATTTTATTTTGCACCATCTCATTTTGTTACAGGCTGAATGCACATTCACATTCTGGGTCACAGGCATCTCTACTGCTGATGATGAGAAATGCAAAGAAGAGGCCAAATTCTCTGAGGACAACTGGGGGATGAAATTCAGCATGATTACTAGTCTCTCTTTTGTCACTTAGTACTCAGTTACTGACTTTGAGGCCAAATTGTCTTAACGCCTTACCCACTTGAGCTCTCACTTGAGCTCACTTATATAAGAGATGATCACTTTCTAAGGGAGCAACCTACTTAGCCAAGTGAACATCGCTTGGGCGCTTTGGTCACTTTCCTCACTTTGTCACTTGTCAAAGTGACCTAAGTTACCGAAGTCAACATGTAGTTTTCCTGATGTAGATGCTATGTGACAGTTGAAGTAGCCATCAAACATCGTCCAAGGTTACGATGTGGCTCCAAATTATTTCCTGCTTGCCTTTCAAATGTGAATAAAAGTTTGATATGGTTTGGAAACTTTAGATGTGGTCAAATTTTGTAGCTCTGGTCATTTTACTAACATATACTAGTTAGCTGTTTCTCAAGCTTCCACCCTGCAAAAGTTTTTATCTTGAGATTTCTTGACAGCCTGGAAATTATGATCCCCATGGCCGCTTTTTCACTGGGGAGATAAGCTTAAATTAGATATCATCCATGACCATCTGTCAATGTCAACTTGAAATCAATGTTTATGTGGTTCCACATATCCATTCCAAGTCAGCTAAGATCCATCTTCAAGTTGATAATCACAAGGATGCAGTGAATTTGTTAGGGTGTCAATAATTCACATTGTGTGTTCCGGTTAATTTGAGCTCCAAGGCAGAAAAAATGGTGCGAACCCATGTATATGCACTTGTCACCGGAATTGAGACAATGATTTGAATGTGACGTACTGGCGCCTATTAGCCTGAGTGGCATGAGACTTTCATGCCACCGAGGGGTCCTTGTGAGACCTTGGCAAAATGTTCATCAAATGTTTATGGAACATTTTGTGATCGAACAGCCATCACAAATAACTTATTTTGTCCTCTTACAAGGAGACCCAAAGGAGATCATCTAAGTATTAACCATCTGGGTTATTTTCATTACATCAATGTCCATAGATGTCCATGGGTATCTTACTGTATCTTACTGGTATCTTTTATCTTTCTTTCTTTGGTTCATCAGCAAAACACGTCAGTCCTTGCACCTCTCTTGAAACTCCCTTGACTTGCTTGATGCCATTTCAAGAAGCAGATCAAGGATTGGAAAATCTTCTTGACAGTTACTTGTTCAAGGAGGTTGTTCTTTTTCAAGCCCAGTCACTAACTTAATTTCCACTTGTTGACCTTTTTTGCACTTGAATCCGTCCTTGTATGTACCTATAGCTAGAAAGCGAATCAAGTAGATATTCAAGTACTAATATTGTACTTATCTGAATCATGTCACGATTCAAAGATTGAGGCCCTTTAAAAGCTAAACTGTCACATGTTTCACCCTTCTAGACCCCTTTGGACCTAAAAAAATGTTGGATATCTATCAAATGTATATATATCCACTGGTTTGAAGGTTTATCAAGGGCAAAAGTGAGGGTTTTTGTGAATCATGGTAGTTCATGATTCAGAAATGGAGGGCCTTTCAACAAAAAAGAAAAGACATCTCTCTCATGTGTATATATCAGCTAACCCAATAACCCTAGCTTAGCAGCCCTCCAAGGACCTTGTCCAATGTATTAACCCTAGCTCAAATCCCTCTGAGATGCCTGTCCAACATCTTAACCCTAGCTTAAAGCCCCCTAACCTTGTCCAGCAGCTTAACCCTAGCTAAAGCCCCCTAATACCCTTGTCCAGCAGCTTAACCCTAGCCTAAAGCCCCCTAATACCCTTGTGTAACATCTCAACCATAGCTTACACCCCCCCCAAGGTCCTTGTACAAAATATGAGCCTATTCTGAATCCACCCAGAGTCCTTGTTCTTTTATCCTAATGTGCAGTTAGCTGTCCAAAGTGATTAGACATGCAGAACAGAATGGACCTACATTGTAAATGTTGTTAATCACCATCATTGTACTTAGAAAAATTGATTTAAATATAATGCTCAAAATATATGAAATGTAGAGTCATATAGATAAATATAAAATGTATAAATATTGTCTTACCAGTCCTAGAGTGATTGCCAGGCAACTGTCTGGCTTGCAAGGTCAGATAGATAAATATCAAATGTATAAATATCCAACAATGAAGTAGACAGAGAGCTGTGTGACGTGACCGTCACATGTCACATGTCACAACAACAACAACATACCAGAATGTGTTTGATTTCACACTATCTTGCTTATATAATAATCTATATAGAATGGGATGTCGTGCCTGGGAACGTTGGGGGTATCAATGATGCCGGATTTATTTCTAAGGATTTGTAATAATTTTGATAATTGGTCAGCCGCTCCCACACCTTCGTCCCATTATACTGTTAGCCCAGTGTCACAAACGTCACATTGATGACAAAGCTCTGCCTTTTTCAGTCAACTCTGCCAATCTGCTGATGCTGATATGATAACAGCTCTTCCTTTCTTTCCTCCACTCCTCACAGTTGTTCTGGGGCTCTGTTCAAAAGCCCCTCTTCCTCTATACTCTTAAGAGACCTGGATCCCAGAGTTAAGGGAGTGTGTGAGGGTGATTATCCCTAGCCCTTGCACATTAAACAGAGCCTTTACAGGGACCTAAACACTGTTGAAGTGTTAGCTGTAGTATAGTTTTTCTGTATCCCCTGGCATTGGGTGGCCCACTTGGGTGAATACCGCTGGGAAGGTTGACTGTTAGTAGTCTTCACCTGGGACAACCGTTCGGACCCTGGGTTAGTGTAGTTTGGTAGTTAGTAAAAAAACAAAAAAAAGTAGAATAGTAGCAGTGTCAAGTGGCTGTTGACTTGAACTGCTTCATCATTCCCAGCTCTTCCTCTTTTCAGGTTACTCAGCTGCTTGGAAAGACAGAGCAATCTGTAGGAAATTCCTCCATTTCACTTTTTTTCTTTTTTAAAAAAAACCTTTAAAAAAATGTATGTTTTTTGTTGATTGAATATTAATTGAATATTAATTATTATTATTATACAGGGATCAAACACATCCATCTACTCCAGAAGACATCAGAATGGCTGAGTCAGATGCTATGTATGTGTTTTATTTCAATCTTTAACTTTTTAAAATTTTAATTAATATTAATTTTTATAGGGATAGAGACCAAACACCTCAAACTACCCCAGAACGAGTTCGAACAACTGCACAACGGAATGAGCGTGATCAAAGGTTTCTTGAGAGTCCTGAATATCGAAGAATTCCTACTGCACCTGCACCTGCACCTATCCCTCCTCCCTTTATTGTTCCTGCTGCTCCTTCTACACGTTATTCCCATCTTCCTCCGGCTTTAGCTGCAGCATATGATGCATTGCCTCCTTTTCCCCAGCATGGTAGAGGTAGAGGTAGAGGTAGAGGTAGAGGTCATGCTCCTGATTTGGCTCCAGCATTTGATCCATTGCCTGCCAGAGGTAGAGCCAGAGGTAGAGGTAGAGGTCATGCTCCTGCTCCTGCTCCTGCCCCTGTTCCATTGCCATATCATGAACTTGCAGCTCAATATGCTGCTCTTCCCCACCCTGCTGTAAGTTTGATTATTCAAATATATCATAATTCAACTAATTATTTTTTTAGTTTATTCCACCTCCTGCTCCTTTGCCATTTGCTGAAATTGCTCAGCAATATGCTGTCTTTGCTCCTGTATGTTTTATGATGTTTATATTCATTTTATAATTATTAAACTTTACATTTAGATGGTTCCCCCACCTCCTGCTCCTCTGCCATTTGCTGAAATTGCTCAGCAATTTGCTACTCTTCCTCCTGTATGTTTTTATGTTTATGTTTATTTTTTAATATTATGAAACTAATTGTTGACATCACATTTAGGTTTTTCCTCCTGCTTCTCCATTTCATTCACCATCACCATCACCACCTCCACCTGCTCTTCCTCTATTACAACCTCAACCTCACATTCCACCACAGCATATAAATCTACAAGCTGCTATGGAGGAGGCTGAAAGACGTGATCAAAGGTGGATACAACAGAGAAATCAGCAGCAGCAGAATAGGAATAGGAATAGGAATAGTCAAGTCCATCAGCCTCAGATTATTAATCCCAATCCTCCACCTTCACCTCACATTCCACCACAGCAGATAGTAGATGTACAGGCTGCTATGGAGGAGGCTCAAGGGCGAGATGATAGATGGATTCAACAAATGCATAATGTATGGAGAAATGAGAGGCAGGCACGTGAGGAGCGTCAACATGATGAGCAACAAGAGGACAATGAAAGATGGGATGAACAGAGGGATTTATGGGAAAGACAGATCAGATCAGAAAATGTTACAAATAATACATCTAGACACGATATTCAAATATATCAGAGTCAGATGGTTAATGATACTTCTGCACATCTCCCATATCTACCCCCTCCTCCATCTCCTCCTCCATCTCCATCTCCACCTTCATCACGATCTCCATCACCTGCTCCTGTATCCAGAAGAGGCCGTCGCCGTGCCAGAAATAGAAATAGAATCAGGAATAGAGATGCCAGGACTCCCTATCATGAACCTGTTGCTGGAAGACATTCTTTGGGACCTATGACTGTGGAGTGTCCTCACTGCCATGCACTCCATTTTGATGCTGAAAAACTCTCAACTTCTAGAGTCAATCAACCAAAATTTGGATTGTGTTGTCTTAGTGGCCAGGTCCAACTTCCTCCATTTCCTCCTGCTCCTAGACAACTCAGAGAACTCTTTGATGGTACAAGCTTGCACAGTCAGGAATTTAAAACAAATATTCGCCAGTACAACTCTGCATTCGCATTCACTTCCCTGGGTGTTAAGGTTGATCATGCTGTTACTGCAGGGTCAGGTCCTTATTCATTTAGGATCAGTGGTGAACTTCATCACCTTTCAGGTGCACTCCTTCCCACCGATGGAAATGCTCCAGTCTTTGCCCAGATTTATATTCATGATCCACAAGAACAGTTGGCTCAGAGGGAACACAATAATAGGAATTAAAATCGACTATTATGACCATCATCCAAGGAGTCCTCAATAATTCTCATCCCTATGTCAATGTGCACAACACTGTTTGTTGATTTCGTCCTCTGTTTCTCACACTACCCCACACACCCATTTTCGTAACAACAAGGACCAAAACCAACAACGGTAACCCCCCCTCACCAGGGGGGATTTTTTATTTCATTCTATTCTCCTTCACTAATTACAGATTATGTATAATAGGTCTACAATAACAAATACAGGTGTACAAAGGTGCCTACGACGTGTAGGACGACGAATAGGCGCCTACGATGACGAATACACATGTACAACGACGAATACACGTGTACAATGGCAAATAGGCGCCTACAATGAGGAATACGCATGTTGGACGACGAATAGGCGCCTACGACGACAAATACACATGTACAATGACAAATACACGTTTACAACGAGGAATACGCGTGTTGGACGACAAATAGGCGCCTACGACGACAAATACACATGTACGATGACGAATAGGCACCTACGATGACAACTACACGTGTACAACGATGAAAACACGTGTAGGACGACAAATCGGCACCTACGACGAAAAAATACACGTGTTTGACGATGAATAGGCGCCTATCGATGACAAAAACGCGTGTTTGACAACGAATACACGCATACGACGACAAATACACCTATACGTTGACAAATACACGTGTATGACAACGAATAGGCGCCTACGACGACGAAAACACGTGTACAATCAAGCATAGGCGCCTACGTCGACAACTACACGTGTACGTTACAACGAATAGGCATGAGACGCATCGTCAACTAAGGGTATACGACGACGAAGGCGCATATATGACGTCGAATAGGCGGAGTCCTAGCGATAACAGATATAAATGTGTGACAACGAGTATATGTCCTTATTCCCCCTACAATGATAATCATGGGTTTCTCATTTAACGTAATAGGTGATGAAGACAACAACAATGACAACCCCAGGGCTCATTTGCCGTACTTATTCGCAAGACTACAACATCTTCCTCACTATGACTGCCAATCCCAACTGGCCAGAAATACAAGATCAGCTATTGGAGGAAGTCCCTCCACCTGCAGGTGCTAACCGTCAGAGAAGAAAACAGAAGGCTTCAGATCGTCCTGACATTGTAGCACGTGTTTTTGAGGAGAAAAGGCTGAACTTTACACTCCCCCACGTCTTCCTCCAGGAATCTGCCCGGACTGCCCGGAATCCTGGAGGAATCCTCCAGGAATCCAGGAATTCCTGGGATTCCTAGTTAATTCCTGGTGGATTCCTGGTGGATTCCTGGGATTCCCATCTAATTCCTGGTGGATTCCTTGTTAATTCCTGGTGGATTCCTGGTATTCCTGGTATTCCTGGTGGATTCCTGGTGGAATTCTGGTGAAATCAGCTAAGTCATTGACTTGTTTTATTTAATTTAATTTTTCCTTTGATTTGGTTTTTTTTTATTGCAAGATATATATTGAAAATTATATACATGTAATTAATAACATATTGTTCACTGTTTAATAACTTATTAAATAAACTAAAAATGTACCCCCATGAGGGGGTTATGATTGTAGTATATTAAAATAAAAAGAAACCCCGGTGAGGGGGTTGTCGTTGTCATCGTGTGAGGGCTGTGGTAGTGTATTACATAAAAATAAACCCCCGTGAGGGGGGGGTCGTCGTCGTCATTCGTATGGGTCGTCGTGCGCATGTGTCGTCGTTGGTACGTGTCGGCGTTCATACGTGTTGTCGTTTGGGTGTGTCATCGGCGTGGGTCCTCGTCGTCATACCTGTCATCAGAGTAATTAAAATAAAGAATAAAAAATAAAAATAACCCCCCCCAGTGAGGGGGGGTGGTCGTCGTCGTGCAAGGTGGTGGTAGTCGTGCAAGGTGGTGGTGGTCATCGTGCGGGGTGGTGGTCATCGTGCGAGGTGGTGGTCGTCGTGGTGAAAGGTGGCGGTCGTCGTGCAAGGTGGTGGTGGTCGTCGTGCGAGGTGGTGGTGGTCGTTGTGCAAGGTGGTGGTGGTGGTCGTGCAAGGTGGTGGTGGTGGTCGTGCAAGGTGGTGGTGGTCGTGCAAGGTGGTGGTGGTGGTCGTGCAGGAGGTGGTGGTGGTCGTGCGAGGTGGTGGTGGTGGTCGTGAGAGGTGGTGGTCATTGCGGTAGTTGTCCCGTTAGCGTCCTAAAATAAATTAAAATAAAATAACCCCCCCTTGTACGGGGGGGGGTAGCTGTCGTGGTTCGAAGTATGAGAATTTAAAAAAACCCCCCGGTGAAGGGGGGTTGAGGGGGTGGTGGTGTGTCGAGGTGGAAGACGGTGGTGGATGGGAGGTCAGTCGTCGTCGTCGTACGCTGCCAGTAGTCGTTAATGAATTGAAATAAAAATAAATAAAATAAAATAAAATACAAAAAACCCCCCTGGTTAGGGGGGTAGCCGTCGTCATCACCGTCGCTACCGTTGTTGGCCGTTGTTGGTCGTTGTCGTTGTCATCGGTTGTCATTGTCGTTGTTGTCACCCTCGTCGTCTGTCGTCCTCGTCGTCCTCATCTGTCCTCGTCCCCATCCATCCTCATCCTCATCCGTCGTTGTCGTCGTGTCTTCCTTGTCGTTGTTGTAGTTCTGGAATATGGTTAGATGGGTATAGATGAGTGGGGTGGTGGTTAGGTGTGATGGTGGTGGTAGTTGTGAGATGACGAAGTATTATTAGTATTACTAACATTTGTTGATTTGGGAAAATATTGTCACGTGCGGTCACGTGATCCCACCTCGCGGCCTGAACAAAATTCAAAATTCAAATGGCGGCAAGGCATTGCCACCACATATATATGAATTACAGTTAACTTATGTATATTTAAATTACTATTGACTTATATATGATTCTTTTAATTTTTAATAATATTTAAAAGTAAGAGTTGAGTTCATCTCTGGAATTCCCAGGATTCCAGGTGAATTCCAGGTGGATTCTGTGTTAGGGATTCCTAGGGAATTCCAGGAATCCTGGTATCAATTTCCTTGAGTACCAGGAATCCTCCTGGAATCCTCCTGGAGGAATCCTCCTGGATTAGGAAGAGCCAGGAATGGGGATTTCAGGGGGAATTGGCTGGTAGAAAATTCCTCCTGGAATCCTGGTATTCCTACCAGGAATGGTAGGAATCCTCCTGGAATCCTCCTGGAATAGGTAGGAATCCTCCAGGATTCCTCCAGGAACACGTGGGGGAGTGTAAAGACCTCAGAAAAGGAAAGCTTTGGTGAAGGATATAGATGATGGAGCATTTGAAAAAGTTCTTGCAATGGTTTACACTATTGAATTCCAGAAGCGTGGCCTTCCCCACATGCATCTCCTCCTTTTCCTTCATCCAGATGACAAAATTCATGATGCAGCCCAAGTCGACTCTATTGTCTCTGCTCAGATTCCAGATCCTGAGCTCCATCCTCTTCTATATGAGCCTGTCACCACCTGCATGCTTCATGGACCCTGTGGAGATGATAAACCTAATGCACCTTGCAGGGTTGCTGGAAAATGCAGCAAGCATTACCCTAAGGAGTTTAGTGATCATACTATAATGGGTGAAAATGGTTATCCAAAGTATGCCAGGCCTGATAATGGACGTGTGGTTGTGAAAAATGGTCACACATATGACAACAGAGATGTCATTCCATACAATCCTTATTTTTCTGCCAAGTAAGTATTATTCTCTTGATTTTTTTAAAAATTTATTAATTGATTGCCAGACATAATTGTCATATCAATGTTGAAATCTGTGCTACCGTTGAAGCTGTCAGGTACATTCACAAGTACATTTACAAAGGCCACAACCGCACAACCCTGGAGTTTTGTGATGACCAGAATCGTGATGAAGTCAAGGAGTACTTGGATGCACGCTACATTGGATCAGTTGAAAGCTGCTATCATATCTTTGAATTTGTCATGCATGCTGAAAAACCCACCGTTTACCGACTTCCTGTTCATTTGGAAGATCAGCAATTGGTGTACTTTGGTCCAGATGACAATGCTGATGAGGTTGTGGAGAGGGGTGAAACCAGGGACACTGCTCTTACTGCTTGGTTTAAAATCAATGAATCCAATCCTGATGCCAGAAACACTACTTACCAGAACTTTCCTCAGACTTGGGTATATGATACAAAGACAAAGAAGTGGAAGCCTAGACATAAAGGATATGCAATTGGTCGGCTGTATTTTGCTTCACCATCTTCAGGGGAGCGGTTTTATCTTCGAACCCTTCTTACTGTGGTTCCAGGTGCCACTTCCTTTGCTCATTTACGCACAGTCAATGGTATCCAATATGTCACATTCAAAGAGGCAT
>MU130366.1:0-121003 GCA_015039465.1 Phlegmacium glaucopus
GGAGTAGAGTCGGAAACGAGGGAGAGTACTGGAACGGAGTACGGACTACCGGAAACGACTCCAACGGAGTCGGACCGGAGTAACGTGTGACGGAATGTGACGGAATGTAACACCTTGTCGAGTAACTCTTTGTAGATGCTCTGAAGCAAGTCCTCGTTCAATATACCAATGTTAAAAGCCGATCCCAGCTTCAACTGGTCATGCCACTCTTGACATACATGTGCTTGATAAATTATAAGCGCTCGCTCACCAAACTCCCGTTGGCGGTATGGATGCAACTCCAGCTGGGTGAAAAGCTGAGCGAAGGCATTGATGGCCTTTTCAGACCACTGGTATTTAGTCATTAGCGGAATGAAAGCATTCTTCGCCATGGATACCTGGCAAAAACTTAACTCCGTGTTGGAACCACATTCTTCGAGGCCTTGAGTGAAGAAACAGACTTGAGTGTAACCATGTCGTCGACCTTGGTCAAACCAAAGGCGTCGTCGCTCTGCGTGAGCTGGAGCTGAGTAGCATCCGTGCACCCCTCCGGCGTGAGGTACCAGAGTTCTATGTATTCAAAGTCCTCGATCCAATGGAGGGCGTACTGAGCCGGCCTTGGTGCGATGTAGTTGCCAATACTGGTCACGTCATCAAAATCTTTCATTTTGGGTCTTTTCTTCTCCATTTCGACTCGCTCTTCCTCTCGTTCTGGTAGTTCCTGGATTACCTGCGGCTTGTTGGCCAGTTGTTGCAGCCTCTGTGCCTCCTCTGCTGCGGCATCGTCGATGACCTGCTGATCCCAAACTTGGATTCGAGCGTTGTGGTTCAGGGTCCAGGAATTGTTGAGTGCTTGCACTGCTTGCTTGAGAGTCATCCCATTCTGGGTTAAAGCGTCCCGTAAGACATTGTAATGTGGTCCAGCATGGTCTGGCATCGCTTCTAAATGCGGGTTGTGTATTAGCCTGTCATCCATGATATATAAAATAGAGATTTATGAATATGGATGAAATGAAAGTATTATCGATTAATATCGTTTCTAAAAGAGTGTCTTGTAAAGAGCGAAAGCAAGCGAGAGCGAAGTACTGAGCCAGATATTGAGAGTGAGTGATAGGTGTCTTAGGAGAAGGAGTGTGTGACGCTGTGACACCCAGTTCACTCAAAGACTTAATTCTAGTCTACGCTTATTCTTCGCTAAGACGAGAATATTGAACTCTGCTAAAAGTCCGGTGGATGTCCACCAGACTTTTTAACAGATTTTATGTATATACAATTTGTTTATTATTTCTGCACCATCATCTCCATCACTATTAGTTTATACAATTTACTTATTTTTATTTACTCAGTACCAAGTCAATTCATGCTAACTCATATTCAATCACTACTAATTCACTGAATTTTCATAATGTTTTTTAAAAAGACTTAAGATTAAAATTAAAATCAATTAATTATCATCCCTTGTGAGGGGGATAGGTCACTAATACATTGGAAATACAAAATTATAATTAATAAAAAAGATATTAGGGGGAGGGGGTGTTGAAATGAAGTGGTAGGTGTGGAAACGGGTGCTAAATGGGCGCTAAACGTGGAAGGTGGCTGAAATGGGTGGGTAGGTCATTGAAACGGTGTGGGCAGTGGGTGTAGGTGGTTGATATGGGCAGGTGGGGGTCGATATGAGTTGGTGGTGGTCGAAAAGGAGGCTGGGTGGTTGAAACGGGGCCAAAACGGGGGGTGGGTGGTTGATACAGGCACTCGGGGGCTGAAACAGGTGTGGGGGTGAAATGATGGTGTTGGTGGGTGGTTGAAACAGGCAACAACAACAAGGTGTTGTCATTGTCATTGTAGCCTGTTGAAACAAAAAAAAATCCCCCCAGTAAGGGGGGTTTGTCTCACCATACCGTAAAATCAAACAAAAACACCCCCCCCCAGCAAGGGGGGGTTGCCATCGTCATCTGTTGTCCATTGTTGTCATTGTTGTTTGTTGTTCATTGTTGTTTGGTTTGTTGTTTGTTGTTTGTTGTTCATTGTTGTTTGGTTTGTTGTTTGTTGTTTGTTGTTGTTGTTTGGTTGTTTGTTTGTCATTTGGTTGTTTGTGGTTCAAAATCTAAAAAAAAAAAACACTACAAAAAACCCCCCCTTTCACCAGGAGGGGGGGTGGTGATGGCAGTGTGTCAAGGCAGAGGTGATCTAAGGGTAGTAATTAGTAAATTGACATTTAAAATTTAAAAAACAAACCAAATACCCCCCCCAGTGAGGGGGGAGTATCATTGTTGTTGTTGTTGTTGTTGTCATTGTTTGTTGTTGTTCATCATCACCCATCATCATCACCCATTGTTGTTGTTGTTGTTGTTGTTGTTGTTGTTGTTGTTGTTGTCTGTTGTTGTCTGTCTTTGTCATGGTAGGTGGTGGTTATTTGTTGTGGTTGTGTAACAGTGGTGTGCTTGTTGTTGTGGGTCACATGTGGTCATGTGACCAACTCATGGGCTGAACAAAACACAAGATTTGGATGGCAATATGACATTGCAACCATATATTAATGAATAATATTAATTCTACTATTAGTACATTTTTAAATATTACTAGTGGTTGAGTCTGGTGCTGTCCACTGACTGTCTGTTGGACTTCATTGGCCCAATTCCGGTGATTGTCCACCGGAATGTCCATTGGTACTGTCTGGTGGACTAATTATCCAACCGGACAAACAGCGGAATTGCCATTGGACAGTCTCTGGAAAAAAACACCTATTTTCCAGAGATTTTCCGGTGACAGTCCACCTGGAGTCCGCCCAGAAAATGTGGGGGACTGTAAAGACCTCCTTTGGTATGTTGAGCAAAGCCATGTTGTTACAAACTTCTTTTTCTTTTTCTTATCACCACCGAACACATGTCTGTTTCACATCCATGCTTTCCTACTGCCACTTTTCATACCCGTCGTACACATGTTTACCTCTTTCTTTTCATCGCTTCACCTATTTATACTTATGCATACCCTTCTACATGCGGACGTTTCACATTATGCACGACTCCCTTTACTTACTATAAATACCTTAACTACACAGGATGTAACCTTAGCTAATTCTTGATATTCTAACCTCGGTTACCTTGCTCTTGACATTCTCAAACTCTTAAGACGCTGCCTCGAGACTCTTCTCTTGGTATTCTTCTGAGCTCACCGAACGAACGAACGATCTTCATATGACTGTCTACAGCCAGAATCCTCTGAGCCGTTCCAAGTTGTAACACATGTAGCATGCAGGCAAATGTGTTCACATCAGATCAAAGATGGTTGAATCTATTCTGGTCGATTAACATTGATTTTCTATTGATTTCAAGCTAGTAATTAAAATCATGGTATGGTATGTAAACAATAACCATACACCATACAAGTGTCCTACTGCCAGGCAAGAGGTAAATATGTATATTATGAATATGGAATATTTGGAGGAAACACACACATCATCAACCATCAATCATGCCTTGGAAAAACAATTGAAAATGACTCCTTCCCTTCTCCCTCTCGGATCTATTCTGTCAGCGCTAGCCTCAGTGCTTGGTTGTGGGGGTTTGTGATGGACTGTTTGGTATTGGAAGTTGATATCTCCTTCGGCATATGAGTAGCCATCATCCACTTGAGCTCTGTTCTAGAATTTGCAGTGGGAAGAACTGTCTTCCTTGTCTTGTGGTACAAGGCCCAACCCTTGGCAGTCCTTTTCAAGTACAATACCAGGACTTGGCAGTATAGATCTTCTTTAGGCTTGGAACACAAAGATCTGTGGTGGGAGAAGAATGTGATTGATTTTGTGGTTGGATTCTTGACTATGGGTAGAGAGACTGTGAGTGGTAGGGATGGTCCTACTGGCTCAGCAGGGCTATTATGAACACCTGCAGGTAATAGTGCAGTCAGTAGTTGAAACATTGAAGAGGAGGTAGAGGTAGAAATCTGACTTGGTTGAAGTGAATTAGTCGACTCAGCATATTTGTTACAGTCACTAAGGCCTATATTAAGGCCAAGCTCAAGAGAGGCATAAGTCCGGGAGAGAGGCATGCAGAATTTTTTGTGATAAGTGACAATGAAGCAATGCAGTAAGCTGCAGTAAGGTATATGAGTATCTTTGGTTGCACACCTTGCAAAATTATGTACACGTCAGGCCAAGTTAGACGGGTCATGGGACATTTGTATGAGTAAGAGAGTGCATGCACGCTTTGGTTTGGTATGTTATCAACAAGACTTGATGAATGTATGATGGATGATGGAGAAATATCAACATAAATTGATCGTGAGTAAAAAAAATCATCTGATCTTGTCTTTTCTTGGCACATTCAGATAGGGACTAGCATGGTAAACCACAGTTTAGACAGATTCACAAAATAAAATCTATTTTCTCCCTTGTTTGGAATCTTGATAGTACAAAATTTGGCATACAAGTAGACACCAATATTAACTATAATGCCTGTAATTTTCAGAAGATAAGATAGAGAGATGATTATGTAAACTCAAACAGTACAGTTCAGAACAATTTTTCCATACCGAACTGTTCTGTTTCAATGTGACAACTCTCCCGCATTCACTTTCCAACACTTTTAGACAAAATTTACATCATTGTAAACTAGAACATCTTGGCTATCATACAGAGAAATAATTTTAAGAATAGCAGCAGAATTGTGCTTGCAAGTTGCTTTTTTTCCCAGGAACCGGAGTTTACCAAACTTTACCACGCTAGTCCCTACATTCAGAGCTGATTTTGACTGGGCAACCCCATGGTCAGATGACTTGCCTGACTGTCACAACTAGTCACTGACTGGCACAACACTGGGTGGTGGAATGTGGAAAATGTACCAACAACTCACTATTTTTTTTTCGTGGATTTGGCTGACCCCCTCCCTCCCCCTGCTACTATATAAGGTATGTTTTTCCAGGTTCCAATTTTTTCTGAATGTTTTTGTGTCCCATGGTCCCCTTTTTGGAAAATCCTGTACCTACAGCTTCAGCCCAGCCATCCATAAACTTAAAAATACTTACAAATTTTCAAATCACAGTAGAAGACTTGGATGCTCTGCATGCAAGTCTTTGCATGGAGGAACATATGTGAGAAATTACCAAAATTACTGAATGCAGTGAGTTTTACGAGTGTTCACATTGCCTTCAATATTATTGTTGGGATTGGGGTAGATGTACTCTTGGTCCAGTGAAGTGAATTAATTGCCCAAAAGATTCAGCAGTTAATCGTCGCAGGCCCCGACTGGTTTGAGTGGGCCATTGCCTTCAGCATGGCATATCCGAGTTCTGTTATATTAAGTGATCTTACAGTACTACATATTAGGGGAGTGCATATCCCTGGTAAATGGTTTGAGTGGGCCATTGCCTTCAGCATGGCAGATCCGAGCTTGTTCTGCCAGATCAAGTGATCTTATGATACTATCACCTATCCACATACCTCTTGTAATGCCATGACTTGTATTGTAAAGCTGATCCAGGGGTGGGCAAATGATGGGGGTCGTTCAAGGCTTCAAGCTCCTCCAATCAACAGGATTCCTAGGGATTTGTAGATGACACCTGTTAGAGATTTGTATAAGACTTTTTTGCCACTTGTCCCATAGCAATAAGTCCTTCAGGAGTAGAAAGTTCCATTCCACTGTATGTTTGCCAAGAACCTATCATTAGTATCCTGGTTTTGGTGATGCTCAGGTTACATTATACTGCATAGTAGTAACTATCAATCGGGGTTTTTTATTTGAGGTTACACAAAGGTGATTACAAACTTGATAAAATGCTGCTAACAGCAGGTTTGCAGATCTCATACCCCCAATAGCATCTTTATCAACCCTGCTTTCTTCATTTTGGAATTGAAAATGTTTGTAACCTATGACCAAAGATGGGTTCAGTCCAAATATGGCCAGCAGAGTTATACAATATGATGAACCAGAGGCATGCACCCACCGCACCCAGTACTGACTTCGCTTTGAGGTCTCCATAGAGGTACAATCTCCCGTTTTGATGCATTTTACAATGTTGCTTTTGAAAAGTTCTAAGAATATCAATTAGCACAGACTAACTTATGTGATGTAAATTTGTACTTACATGTACAAATTTGGGCATTGTCATTGAGGTCACCACATCACCTGCACCTTCCTTTTTGGTGCCAGTGATCAATTGTGACAGATAGAAAAAATAATATTAATTCAGCGATGGGGAACAGCAAGAAGCCACATGCCTTCTTTTTAATGATAGCAATGAATTTCACAAAGTTGCCAGCATCATTCCCCCAAATAGACATCTACCATCTGCTGTGAATATATACTTCTTGTACCATTCAGGTAGAGATCTTCTACCTGGGGGAAATATGAGATAAGTCTACAATGTTGGAAATATTCTGTTGGTCTATATATAGGCACATTTATGATAAGGGATAAAATAACATTCAAGATGGTGACGAACCCAACTTGGTATAAGCAAAGTGTACTTTTTCTCCACATGTAATAATGAAATACCTATGGTTTTCATCCAGGTTGAGAGTATGAATGCTTTTATAAAAATTTAATTGGGAACTTGATGGAAGAAAAGAGATTTCGAATACCTATACCAACCATTCCAAGGCCACCTACGTGTCCTGGTGAGTGAAAACTACAACTAAAAGAAATTTGGGCTATATGTACATACAAATACTACCTCTTGACCTGCCGGATATGTATCAAGTTGCTTTATAGGAAAGCCACTGAGCGAGACTCCAGAAAGTTCCGCAGAAGAGAGCTCGCACTGGCATTTTCTTCACTGAAGCAGCACATCAGCTGAGTCCGAACGAGGACATCAGCTGACTTTGAAATAAAATCACCGCAAAGTCCGAGGACATTTCAAAATCCGACCGGCTAAACCCGCGCGATTAGATGCCAACCCGTTTTTTTGGGGCTCCAGTTTGGTATAAGACCGAGTTCTCAATACTGAGAACTCGGAATGGAGGTTTCTACATAGCCACCGGAACCACGAAATCTATCCCCCCTCTGCGCCCTCACTCACTCACTCAAATGCTTTCGGACCTTAGTTTTTGAATTCACATAGGTTCGAACCTTCAGAAATGGACCCTTGATATTTTCACCACATGCCGCCACCCCCTTGCGAAAACGTCCAAAAGAACATAAGTATTCTCAACAGTTTGGTCATGTATCGATTAAATTTAGAACTATTATGTGTACTCTGGTTGAGAACTGCGTCAGTGGCCAACACCGCCCGCCAAGAAACTTGTCGATGTTGGTTTTGCTTTTCGATATGTAGCGCTGCGCGGAGCTCCAAAACTCACCAAACGTTGCACGTGTTTCCGCAGTAAACATTCACTGGCAGATGTTCCCACGTTGTCCGGGGGCATTAAGTAATTTGAGAAAGTTGCTGCCATCAAAAAGCGCCGCCAGATCTGCCATTGCCATTTCTTTCAGAACGACAACAACCCTCAACGAGTTTATCATTTCCCAAGCCATCCTGATATGTTTTCTCGACAGACCATTACCATCGTAACTTCGCGTCCCCGGTCCGAATCCCTGCCCCCGTTGGGTAGTACCAACTGCACACCACCGATCACAACGCAAGCGCCCGTCTACCGTATTGAAGAACGAAGCCGGACGATCCATATACCCTCTGACGTTGACCCATCTCAATGGGACCCTCATATGCTAAACACTATACTCACTCTGGCGGGGGTCCCCGAGTCTGAGCAGGATCGTATCACTGAACAACCCATTCGTAGAACGAAATCCCATGCCGATGGTCAGGGTGCTCTTTCGCCTGATCCCTTGGATACCATCGAAAGAAAACATGAGAGTGTTTCCAGATCTAGTGTATATCGCGCTCAATGTCCTGGAATCAAGAGTGCACCGCTACATCCGTCGGATAACCCGGCTCTACGTGATAACAGCCCGCATGGGTCTACTTCCAAACCCTCTTCAGCACGAACTCGCATCCTATTTTACCGCAAAGACGACCCTTATTATGGATTCACCAATTTCTCTCCTCATCCAGTCATTTACAATGGGAGAAAATATCCAACGAGCGAGCATCTTTTCCAGTCGTTCAAAGTCCGTAGTCTCTTGATATAAAATTTCTTGCAACTCATGTCTCCAGCACAGTTCCAGGCACATCGGCCCAATCTCGCAGAGCACATCCGTACATACTCTGAAAGACCCAGCGTCGCTTTTTCAGAGGCTCGACGCTTCCAACCTGAAGCAAGACCTGATTGGGAAAAAGTAAATATCGAGAAGGTATGTTCCACTGTTTTACGCTCTCTAGATACACTTAACCAAAGGTAAATAGATGGAGGTAACTTTATATCACAAATTTACGCAACATTTCGACCTTCAAGCAGAACTACTTGGAACGGGAGACGCAGAACTTATTGAGGTAGGTCCTGCACGTGTGTAAATTTCCGATTCACTAATGGCTGTGCAGAATTCCGACAAGGATGCGTTTTGGGGCGTAGGTGCTGATGGGAAAGGACGTAATGAACTTGGAAAATGCCTTGAAAGGCTGCGGGCTAAACTCCTTGGTAACGGATGTTAATCACTATCGCTCGCGACCTCGTTCCTTACAGGGTTTTGCATAATATAATGAACACTTGTGGTGGTCACGTGTGAGCTTTCCCACAGCCAAACAAAGCTGATCTTATCAACTGATCAATCTGGCTCAACCTCAATCTGGCTCAACCTCAATGAACTCACTCACCCTTCCAGACACATCCTATCCTCTCGTAAACTCATAAATGTGTTCCTATAGCAGTCCACCACATATACTGCTACAGTGCTACTTTCACCATTTTTTTGCCTGTTGGACCCTATGCTGCTATGCAACATCACCCTTGATATCAAGACCACATGTCTGTTTCATTTCTCATCCTGAACCTTTGGATTGATATCATTACATGTATCATTCAGTAGCATCCGAGTTAGCTAGATATTAAGAACACATTGTGTGCAAAAACTCCAGAATTTTGCTTGCTTGAGGTATAAAAACTGACCTCTCCCCCTAGTAATGGAAGGGATTGACCGATGTACCATAATGATTATGATATGTTAAAATGTTTGTGATAGTTCCTATTGAGCATCCTGCAAGATCTGCCAGCTTTTGGTACATGTAACCATGGTCACTCCACCATTTTACAATGCAATCATGTAGATCTTTCAAAAGGTGAGGAGCCATCAAGTGCAGGGAGTTGCTGTTGGAATTACAAACCTATCCAAGCTCCATTGTCACAGGGAGCAACAGGCATAAAATCAAATGTGGCCGGGCCACACTCACACACATTTCCACTGTTATTTTCTCTTTCTCTCATTTCTCTCTATGCCACCTCATTATTATCCATTTAGAGTAATTATGGTATTTTAGTATAAATATGGACTTGTTCTTTCCAGTCACCTCAGTTGTTTTAGCATGCAAAACACTGAGCTTTTACATTTAGAACTCTTATAGTTGCAGCATATCTAACTGATCAGAAATCCCTGATATGGCCTTTGTTTGGCTGTGGGAAAGCTCACATGTGACTGCCACAAAAAAAATGAGTGTTCATTATATTATGCAAAACCCTGTATGTGCTATTCTGTTTTTGATATATTGCTTGAAAACACGTGTTTATCCTCACGATTGATCTTATAGTGCTCGTTTTGAACATGCTTTCACTGGTTTGTTCCTCAAGCTACATACATATGACTCCCACAGTAAATAAGCTTGTTCACTGAATCATATTGATCAAACCTGTTAGAGGAGTGTAGAACCCAGGAATCAAGTTGAATTCTAAGGTGATTATCTTTGATAACTACCTTACACCTATATACTACAAGCATGGGAGCTAATACAACTATATATGGCTAGTACATAATAGAAGGCAGGGTGTGTTAGTGTTGCTGAAGTCTGGTTCAGTCCGGTTCTCTGCCATTTTTGGTGAACCCTGAACTGAACTATTGGTCCGGTTCTGGAAACAGTCTGAACCTTGAACCTGGTTCTGGTCTGGTTCTTGGTTCTAAACCGAACTAATTACTATATAAGGCAAGCATTCAGGCAAATTAGGCCTCCTTGAACCTCAAAATGGGTTCGGTTCAGCCATGCTCTGAACTTTGAACTTGTTAGGGCAACTGCAACGCTGACTTAGTCAAGCTAGCAGGGGATCCAAAGTTAATAATATTTCAGAAAAGATATCTACAAGTGACTTACCTAGCAGGGGATCCAAAGAGGAAAGGATGGGGATCCCTGCTAGGCTGGGGGTGTTTAAGTACTAATATGGACATAACGGAGATATAAAATAAATAAAGGAATGATACGATAATAATTAATTAATTAAATAAGAAGTGGTGCGATATGAAAAATAGAAATAAAAGATGGAGTGAATCGGAGGACCGGAGTCGGAGCGGAACTACGGGATTCCGGAGTCAACCAGTGACGGAAGCGGAGTTGGACGGAAGGTCGGAGGTCGTCGGAAAGGTGGGGTGTATGATTCTAGAGTTGAGGTTTGGGTTAAAGTCGGGTGTCCCCTAACAGAACTGAACTTTGGTCTGGTTCTCAAAAGTTCAGGTTCGAACTTCGGTTCAGAACCAGACTGTGGCATCACTAGGGTGTGTGGTAGATAACAAGAATAGAACTGACATTGGTATGGTGTCATTGACAAAGGGTCAACTACTACAACAATAAGAGGATATCTGTAAAGGGTAGGATGGGGAATGCGGTATGTAATATGATTGTAGAGTGAAATGAAAGTAATACATCAGGAAAAATGATTTTGGCCCTAGGTAGCCTTGGGTAATTTGTTAGTATCACATCACTACTCAGGACATCCCAGGACACCCCAGGACACCCCAGGACATCCAATTCCTAGAGCAGCACAGGTAAAATTTGAGTGTTACACACTTATCCAAGGACACCTCAGGACAACCTAGGACAGCATAGATAAAGTTTTGACTGCCACCCATTCTCTCAGGACACCTTTAGTGTATCTCAGGATGCTCTCAGGTTGCCTCAGGTTGCCCCAGGACAGCCTAAGACTTTTCATACATAGGTAACTTGCACCCCAGGGCGACCTCTTGACCTGAGCGCCCTGAGCTGCCTGGGGCACCCCAGGACATTTCAGGACAGCCTAGGGCAGAAGTCATTTTCCCTGATGTAGCAATACTAAGTGTACCTAGGGGCGGATACAATGAGTATCCCCTAACAAAACCATGCTCTCCAAGATAGTGACCTCTTCCTTAGCAGTACCCCCCATCCAGCCATCTGTTAGGGGATGACCCAACACACTGTGTGATAAAATAAATGCACTGGGGCAACCAGCACATCAAGCCATCAAGTACTCAGTCACGCTTGTGGAGAACCCCATAAGCATTGTTATTGACCAAGGTGCAGAACCTATATCTGCACCTTAACTACTTATACTAAATGTACATGGTCTGTGCACTTGTTTGTACTTATGTATGTAGTGATAAGAATCAGCCATGAGTAGTACTAAACTACTAGGCAGATAGCTAACCAGCCTTGTGACTAAGGCATAATGACTAAGACTACAGATCTAGGTTTGGGAGATGGGTAAGGGTAGGCACTAGGGTAGTAAGCTCATGGTGGGACATCACATGGTGACAGAGGGTGTTGTGTAGTGCTGTAGGCCTAGGCAATGATGTAGGGTTGTCATACAATGGGTGAGATTGAGGTGACGGGTGGTGTTATGCATAGACTGGGAGGTGTAGGGTAGGATCAAGGGGGGATCCCCTGACACCATCTCAACTATGTGAGGTATGTGATATTTCAATTGTCTCTCTCCTGCAACCTCTCAACACCTTGTCCTTAGTATTGTCATCAGAAACCCAAATTCTCAAACTTTCCTTATTGTTAAAAAACCTGATTCAGAATTTTGATTACTGGGGTAATAAATGTGCAGCACTGCAGTGGCAACTCCTGCCAAGCCCATCAATACTGAAGGTGCTGCCAGTGGACCTCAAGTGACTGGAGGCTCAAAACCAAACTTCAACAGCAGCAACAAGCAACCCAGGTCTCTCCTGTCCAATTAGCCAGTGCATTCATTGGACATTGATAGGACCCAGGAGATGTCTAGGGATGTAAACACACCATCTTTGCGATTTCACAACCTTCACAGTATACTTTCAGATGCTCACAGATCATCGCAGATACTTGCAGTCATCGCCAACATTCACATTATCATTTGCAGGTACCAGCTGTTCTTGCAATCTTTAAACATGACTCCAATGAAGGTCACTCAGGTGACTGTATTACTCATCACCTTTATTTTTATCTTGTCTCCTTTTATTTGGCTCTTATCTCCTATGTTTCATGACCAAATTACCAGATCCATGTGACTCTGCTTGAACCCACATTTTACATTTCTGTTTCACCTTTCTGCACTTAGCTATTTGCTAGTTACTGAGGTCTTTACTCTCCCCCACACATTCCGAGCGGAATCTGCTCAGATCCGAGCAAATTCCAAGCAGATCCAAGCAGATCCAAGCACTTTTTGATTGTATTCCAAGCGGAATTTGCTTGGACCCGCTCGGATCCGCTTGGACTGCTAGGAATGGAACCTATATACCTCCCTAACCTTAACAAAACCTTAACAAAACCTTAATAAAACCTTAACAAACCATATACCTCCCTAACCTTAACACAACCTTAACAAAAACCTCACCAAAACCTTAACAAAACCCTAACAAATTATATACCTCCCTAACCTTAACAGAACCTTAACAAAAACCTTAACAAAACCTTAACAAAACCTTAACAAAACCTTAACAAATTATATACCTCCCTAACCTTAACAGAACCTTAACAAAAACCTTAACAAAACCTTAACAAAACCTTAACAGAAGTATTTTCCCAATAAATTTGTGTCTTATTTGCTTGGATCCACTTGGAATCTGCTGGGAATCTGCTGGGAATCTGCTGGGAATCTGCTCGGACTCTGCTCAGATCCGACCATTCCGCTCGGAATCTGCTTGGACCTGCTTGGAATCTGCTCAGATCTGCTCAGATCCGAGTGGAATGTGTGGGGGAGGGTAAAGTACTGTAGTTACTATATTATTAGCAGTAGCAAGTAAGGAAAAGGAAAAGAGGAGAATAGACAAGTTGCCACAGTTTTGATCCCACCTTTGGAATGTCGTACTAAGCTACTCTTGCACCCCTTCAAAATCATCCTGCAAACTTTGCTTTTTCTGCGTATTATCTCACACTTTAAAGTGAACCTTCACACCTCATAAAACCTCACTATCACCTATTGAAGAGAACTACATCAACCCCATAAACTACATAACTACTTGCGGTCTGTCCCCACCACAGGTACATCAACATATCATATGAAAATAATGTTTAACCTCTATGCCACAGAGCTTGTCACCCAACATATCCCACAAGTTCAGATGTGAATGGTTACCTGTGAGAAAGCTTTACTCCACCCTCTAATCAAGGTGTGGCTCCAGCACCTGGTGGTCCAGCAGCACAAGTTGTGCTGGCTAGCACACCATCTAACAACCCATTTTTGAACCCCTTCAACCATGCAGCATACCACATCAGGAAAAATGATTTTGGCCCTAGGTAGCCTTGGGTAATTTGTTAGTATCACATCACTACTCAGGACATCCCAGGACACCCCAGGACACCCCAGGACATCCTAGAGCAGCACAGGTAAAATTTGAGTGTTACACACTTATCCAAGGACACCTCAGGGCAACCTAGGACAGCATAGATAAAGTTTTGAGTGTCACCCATTTTCTCAGGACACCTTTAGTGTATCCTGGTGCATTGATTATCTGGATTAAATCACATCAGGAGGCCCTGGGAGTCCCTTAGAATCTATGAATTTTGCTAGAAAATCTTTAACCACCACGTCCAGGAAAGTATTTTGCAGTTTTCTCAATAAGGAGAGCTGCTATTAATATAATTTAAACATATTCAGGGTCCTAAAACAATTCTCTACCTTTAAAAAATTACCTTTTTTGGAATTTATGTAATCTACCCTGACCCAGCACCATATGCTTGAAATCATGCTTATCTGTGATCATGTGACCAATGGTCTGTGCACCATCCAAAAGATATATAAATCACCCACAATTTCATTTTCTTATTTTCTACTTCCCTAGTATTATAACTAGTATACTTATGTATCACTATTTTATTATTATTATTATTATTCTGTTGTGTGAGACCACTCAAATATCTGGTTTATATGTGTTTTCTAGCATCAGATCCAAAGGGACTAAGGCTGTGTTGGGATGCTCTCAGGTTGCCTCAGGATGCTCTCAGGTTGTCTCAGGATGCTCTCAAGTTGCCTCAGGTTGCCCCAGGACAGCCTAAGACTTTTCATACATAGGTAACTTGCACCCCATGTTACAAACATTCATTTTTCTTTTCTTTAACTCCACCAAACACAATATTGTTTCACCTACATGCATTCTACATTCCCTTTTCATTTCCATTTACATATGTTTACCTCATTACTTTCATTGTTTCATCAATATGTGTATGACTCATTGTATGAGTCACCTTTACTCTTACCTATGACTCATTCTTTACATGCTGACGACTCACATTATACATGACTCATATATTTACTATAAATACCATATTTACACTGTACTGATTCCTTAGCTAGTTCTTGAGAATTGTACCCACTTTCCTCTCTGAATCTTCCTCAAACTCATAAGACAATTGCTCAAGACAATTCTCTTAATACTCTTCTGAGCTCACTGTAAACAATGAACTCTTCTTATACAACTGTTTATGGTCAGAGTCATCTGAACCGTTTGAAGTTGTAACACCCCAGGGCAACCTCTTGACCTGAGTGCCCTGAGCTGCCTGGGGCACCCCAGGACATTTCAGGACAGCCTAGGGCAGAAGTCATTTTTCCTGATGCAAGTGCCTCCTATTGCTGTGCCTCCCAAAATGCAAATGATGAATGGTGCAGTTTACTCGTTAGCTTCATAAAACCCACTCCCTGTGGTTCAACAACTTCACATTAGCATGCAGCCATCTGCTGATAATCCTAAGTATCTTATCCCTGGCTGCTGGAACTTGGAGCCTGTCCATGTTGACATGAAAAGGGCAAAGACAAGTGATTATTGCTTGATTGCATCTATTAGAGGAGATGTAGAACACAGGAATCAAGTTGAATTCTAAGGTGCTTATTAAAGATAAGCACCTTACACCTATATACTACATGCATGGGAGGCAATACAACTATATATGGCTAGTACATAATAGAAGGTAGGGCGTGTCAAGATAACAAAAATAGAAACTGATATTGGCATGATGTCATCAGCGAAGGGTCAACTACTACAACAATAAAGGGATGTCCATAAAGGGTAGGATGGGGAATGTGGTGATATGATTTAAATCTGCATAAGCAGGGTTTTTGCAAATTTTATCTATTATCTCAGCATAAATATTAATTAATGCACCAATAACTGGCTAATACAGCTGATAATAAACAAGGGAATCAGAGTTGTCTACCCTACAACTGCTGATTAGACCTACTACTGTGTGACTTAAATGCATATAGTTAATAAGTGTGGTCAATAGACTATCATTTGTTACACTACAAATTGCATGTCTGGATTAAAACCAATAAATCCATGAATATCCTTATAGTGGGGTGCCTGACTTATGTGACATCATGTCACAACGGCATCACATAGGTGTCACATATGAAATATTGAGACATGGCTCTCATTCCTCACACAACATTTAATAGGATGTTTTTAAGTTGAAAATGGAACATAAAGAGTAGTTTGAATCAGAAACTGCAAGTTGAATACAACCAATATATTTCTTTGTGGCCATAATGATGATTCCCCTGCTAAATCTGAGTGCTGAGATGTCTAACCTTTATAACTCTCCAGCACCTCAAATCTGAGACTTGTTTTGCTGGAATAAATGATTCTGAATGTTATTATGAACATTTCTATTAGGTTAGAAATTTTATATTTGTCCATTGAGGTTATTATTTCAAGGTATATGCATCATTATCTTATGCTTACAGTGTGAAATTAAAAATTCTCAGCTGATAGGCATGTTAAGAATGAAAAAATACATATATTATGTCACCAAAACTAGTTGCAAAAGTGCACTGGTGAAATGTTATAAGAGCCACTACTTTTTCTGGTGGGCACAGCCACCCCAAAAATGAACATGGCTGTATGCAACACATAGCACCTTTGCTTCATGGCTTAATCTCCTTTCCTCTCAAACCACCATATATCTGAGCCAAAAACCCATCCACACATCCATTATCCACTTCTTTATTGAATAAATACTTCTGTGCTTACCTAAAATGGGCAGAGGAAGTAGTGGCTCTTATAACATTTCACCAATGCACTTTTGCAACTAGTTTTGGTGACATAATATATGTATTTTTTCATTCTTAACATGCCTATCAGCTGAGAATTTTTAATTTCACACTGTAAGCATAAGATAATGATGCATATACCTTGAAATAATGACCTCAATGGACAAATATAAAATTTCTAACCTAATAGAAATGTTCATAATAACATTTAGAATAATTTATTCCAGCAAAACAAGTCTCAGATTTGAGGTGCTGGAGAGTTATAAAGGGTAGACATCTCAGCACTCAGATTTAGCAGGGGAATCATCATTATGGCCACAGAGAAATATATTGGTTGTATTCAACTTGCAGTTTCTGATTCAAACTACTCTTTATGTACCATTTTCAACTTAAAAACATCCTATTAAATGTTGTGTGAGGAATGAAAGGCCATGTCTCAACATTTCATATGTGACACCTATGTGTTGCCAGTATGACATGGTGCCACATAACTCAAGTATTGGTCACCCCCCAACTTAAAGGGACAGAAGATATTTCAGAGTCTGGGGAGGGATTTGACTTCTCAGAAGAAGGAAACACTGCTGGCAGCAGGTGGTGTTTCCTTTGGAAAAACCTATTTTTAGAAATGTTTTGTCACTTCTAAAACATTTTTCCTAAGGTTACACCAAATTAATTCCCTTATAAGGAAGTTGTTTTGGTGTAACATTAGGAAAAATGTAATCAGAAATGACAAAACATTTCTAAAAATAAGTTTTTCCATCAGAAACACCACCTGCTGCCAGCAGTGAAATGAGGATATGGGAGTCATGATTTTATAATCTTGAAAATACACTTTTTCTCAACAACCTCTGTGCAGTTACATCACCAATGAGATTGACCCAAACCTGAGCTGACCGATTCAACTCCTGAATCATAATTGGTCCTGGTCCAACTCCTGAAATCTCAATCGGCCCAACTCCTGATCCAATTTCAACTTCTCATTTTATTATTTTATTTTATCTTCACATGACACCATTTTTATTATCTTTATTATCACACCATTTCTTTATTTATTTACATATCTCTGTTATGTCCATATTAGTACTTAAATACCCCACCATCCTAGCAGAGATCCCCATCATTTCCTCTTTGGATCCCCTGCTAGTCTGACTAAGTCAGTACCGCAGTTGCCCTAACAGGTATGACTATCTGCAGTGGGAATGGAACCACAGGCACTATCACTGACTGTTTCTCCTGGTATCAATGGCCAGTTCAATCCATTTGGTCACTGATTTGGGTCCATCATTTGTATCCTTTGAGTGTGCGGCTTTTCTTGTTCAGGGAGACAGGCCCCTAGTATATCCATTACACTTCTGTCTTCCATTCATGTTTTTTCTGTATGTAATATTTGTTCCTCCCATCCATCCAAGTTGTCCAGACTAATTCCTTTCACCAAGTTCTGGTAATAAATCTCAGCAGTTTGAGAGGTGGCCATGGCCTGAATATACCAAGCGGCCAATGATTCAGCTAAATGAAGTGGTCAGTGATGACCGGGCACTGAGACAGATGCCCACCCATCTGGAGAGATTTTTTATGATTGGAGTCAGTCATATGATCATCCATTATCTCTGCACGGTGAGCCAAAGTTGCTGTGCACATGGTGGGCGTTGATAGGACCCAGGAGGCGTCTAGGGATGTAAACACACCATTTTCACAGTTTCACAACCTTCACAGTATACTTGCAGATGCTCACATATCATTGCGGATACTTGCAGATCATTGCAGGTCATTGCAGGTCATTGCAGGTTATTGCAGGTCATTGCACATACTCACAGATCATCACAGAATACTTGCAGATCATCACAGATACTTGCAGTCATCACTAACATTTGCATTATCATTTGCAGTTACCAGCTGTTCTTGCAATCTTTAAACACAACTCCAATGAAGGTCACTCAGGTGACTGTATTACTCATCACCTTTATTTTATCTTGTCTCTGTTTATTTGGCTCTTATCTCCTATGTTTCATGACCAAATTACCAGATCCATGTGACTCTGCTTTAACCTGCATTTTACATTTCTGTTTCACCTTTCCACACTTAGCTATTTGCTAGTTACTATATTATTAGCAGTAGCAAGTAAGGGGGAAAAAGAGAGGAGAACAGACAAATTACAACAGTTTTGATCCCACCTTTGGAACATTGTACTAAGCTACTCTTGCACTCCTTGAAAATCATCCTGCAAACTTTGCTTTTGCTGCGCATTATCTTGCACTTTAAAGCAAACCTTTGCACCTCATAAAACCTCACTATCACCTACTGAAGAGAACTACATCAACCCCACAAACTATGTACTACTTGCGGTCTGACCTCACCGCAGGTACATCAGCGTCACAGAATTGAGTACAGCCCACAAGCTCTCTAGGATCTCTCCTGCAACAACTGCAGCCCTAGGGATAAATGAAGTTGCATATCAAAAGAAACAACTGTCCTTGTGACCATGGACATGGAAGAGACCAATGGCTGCACCTGCAGTCAAGCCCGTGGGTAACAGGTGTCCAATACAATCTCATAAGTGGATAATATACTGGCAGGCAATGTTGTATATGATCATGACACCCTGCTGCTCATCAACAGTTGTTGTTTTCAAGGCTTGAAAGAAAGCCCAGTCAACATTCTTCTGTTGCTCCCTCCAGAATAAATTGGCCACACTATTTGGCATGAAACACCCATGCTGTGCACATGCAATTGCTACATTTCCTGTTATACCACATGCTTTAGATAGAAGCATTGACATCTCAATCACCTGACATTGATTTTCACAGGGTGCTTTCTGTATCAATCAGGCATTGAATTTGGCCATGGGTAGACAATTCTGGACTCACTGTTGACCTCTCAATTGCATCTTGTACACCTGTTTGCACTATGAGAGAAACAGGTATACAAATATAAAATCCTGAAGGTAGTTGAGATGGGTGAAGGGTTAACAAATGAATTTGTAGTTGTTGAAAACTCTAGGGTGAAGGTCTGATGGGGTGCCAGCAGCTAACCCCAATGATCCTACTCTACTATCAGGTGAGGGTGGGAGGGAAATGAAAGAGAGTGAGCTAAAGCATATGGATAGTACTAGAAGATTTGAAGGGAGTAGTGGTAGTAAGGAAGATATATAAATGAGGTTCTTGTTGATGTACCTGCAGTGGGATCAGACCACAAGTAGTAAAGTAGTTCATGGGGTTAATGTAGATTTCCTTGATAGAGTTTAGAAGAGTTCATGGTATTGAAATATGCAAGGAGAGTAAACCGCTGATATGACTCAAAATTGCATATGCATGGATTTTGCAAATTTTGTCTATTATTTCAGCATTATTAAATCAATAAGTGCACCCAACTGTTAAATACAACTGCTAATTACTGTTTCTGTTGACTCAAACACTTAGTAGTTTTTGAATATGGTCAAATGACTATTTTATTCAATGCTACAAAATAATATAGTCAAGAGTTAAAACCATAAACTCCATGATAACTCTATATTATACAGAAACAGTACCTAAACACAGGGGGCAAAGTCACACAAAGCATGGCAATGTTTTAGACCATGGGAGAATTGCTCGGAGTTCCAAACAGGTGCTCATACAAGACCAAACAGTTGAGATTTATACCATGGGAAAGTCTCGGGACATTCTGAAAATTGTTGGAAATAAATGATAGACATATGAAACCAATATAACTCTGGGCTTGGAGTTGATGTGGGAGTGATTAATTAATCACAAACCCAGAGTAGCCCAGAGTATCAATCAATTAATTAATCTACCTGTCTCTGACAGCTGCATCATTTGTTTCAAAGAGATTGTATAAAGACTTTTCTAGCTATTTCCCCTTTTGTAAATATTTGTATGTATATAAAGGCAACCAGAACTGTAGTTACAGTAGATTTTGATACTTCTTGCTTCCCCCAACATTTACTATTGAGTACAGCTCTGACCAAGTGCTGGAAATTAGCAAGTGGGTCAAGGAAAAATAGACTATTAAATTCTCAGAGGTGTACAAGAGGTGCAGAAATATTATTTGATTTAGTTCAAGTCAATTATATTTGAGAACGAGTTTTTGTGACTTTGTCACAGTGTCACAGAGCTTGTGAGTGTTGTTGAGGTGTTAAGTTGGTGTTTTTGGTTAGTCACAGCAAGGGAACAAGAGTTCCTTTAGTGTGTGCAATTTATTGTGTTAGTCACAGCAAGGGTACAGGAGTCCCTTAGTGTGTGCAATTTTGGTTGTTTAAGTCATGTTAAGCCTTGGGCTTGTCTGTGCACAATATTTTGTTGAAAATAAATCTAGAAGATTTAAGGAACTTCTTGCTAGATTGTTGGTGCAAACCATAAATTGTGTACTTTACAGTCCCCCACGTTGTCTGGCTGGAGTCCGGTGGAAGTCCGGTGAGAGTCCGGTGAGAGTCCGGTCAGAGTCCGGTGAAAGTAGAAAAATGCCTGGACTGTATGTCTGGTCACAGTCCGCCGGACTTCCACCGGACATCCGCCGGACTTTTGATAGAATTTAGGGTTATATTTAGATTTAGAGGTTAGGCTTAGGGTTATATTTGGGTTTAGGGCTTAGGATTAATATTTAGGGATGGGGATATTTTCTGTCCGCGCGGTAGCGCATTCTTAGGTTAGGAGGGGATACAGTCATGTTTTGTACTTCTACCGGACTTCCACTGGACTCTGACCAGACTCTGACCGGACTTTTCTGGAGTCCGGCGGAGTCCGGTCAGTCTGGCGGAATTCCAGCCAGACAATGTGGGGGAGTGTAAAGTCCTCCATAAATTGAAAATACACTCAAAAGTTTGATCACACTTTAAATTGATCCAAATCATTAGTTTTCTGTGTTGCATAAACTTGAATTGAATTTCTTAATTTTGGAACAGTTAAACTTTCCAGGAAACCCAAATTCATCTTTTACACAGAGTTGATTGAGTATAAGATTGAGTAGAGATTTTATATCTCCAAAAGTCCTATTTTCTCTATCATCCCTGAGTAGTCATTTCACCGCAAAGATAGTGAAGTTTGTGAACAGTAGCAAAGTATGCAAAGTAGCTTAAAGAATGAGACTATTGACTTAGAACATTGCTGCAAAGTTTATGGGATCAAAACTCTGGCCATCTCTTGTTCACCTCCCTCCTACTTGCTACAGGTACTTAATACAAGAGTAACAAGCTAGCCAGGTGCGGATATGCGAAACAGTAATGTAAAAATTGAGCTAATGTGAAGTCACATGGGCCCAGTAGTTTGGTAACAAAGGAATAGGAGATAAAGTAAAAATAAAGGTGATGAGTAAGGAGCTCAGTTGACTGACCTCCTTTTTTGAAGGAAATAATAAAAATATATATATGGAAAGTTGAAAGAAATTAAGTTGAAAACAAAACGGACCATAATAAAACCAGTGAAAGGGATGCATATGCAAGCCATGAAAGACCGCGAGATTAGAGAGTGGCTGTGCAAAGGTGTGGTTGCAAAGGGATCAAATGGTTAAGTCCTATATTGACTGAGAGAACTGAAGATATGTCAAAGTATGAAGTGTGAAGAGGAATGAGGGTGCTTTGGATAGTTATGAAGGTTGTAGAAGTGATGTGTGAAGGTCATGCGAGGACTATATCATGTTGTGCGAGGTGCAAAGGATGTGTGAGAACCACAAATGAGAGTGTGAATGAAGTTGGTACCCATGAGGCATCCACATATACTGTGAAGTTGTTAAATCACAAAAATAACCAGTTTACAAACCTAGAGGCTATATGAATCCTATCATCGTGTGCTGTTGGTTCATGAGAAGGTTCACACAACATGCATCATGTGATGCCATCTCATACACTTGTTCATGCTACAAGAGAAACAGGTATACAAATATAAAATCCTGAAGGTAGTTGAGATGGGTGAAGGGTTAATGAATGAATTTGTAGTTGTCAAAAACTCTAGGGCTCAGACCAATGGAGTGCCAGCAGCTAACCCCCAAAATTCCCAGATGATGGTGCACTATTGTCTCCCCCAAAAGGGCAGTTTAAGATAATTGTTTATGTTTCTGTGAGTTAATGGAGAGATTTTGGATGTGTTGTGGGACTATATTGTCAAGTGATCTCCAGTATCAATGAAAAGAGTCTGATGACCAGTGTCCCATTGCTTTGATGATGTCAGGCATGGTTCCTGCAATAAGTAGCTATTAGGGAACAGTTGCAAGGTTAAACCAAGCAACTCTCCTTACACTCATGTCCTTGGATAACCCCATAAACATTGTTGGTGCAGATCCTGTATCTGCACCTTAACTATTTATACTAAGATACATGGTCTGTGTGCAAATATGTACTTGTTTGTATAGTGATAAGGATTGGTCCATAATACTAAACTACTAAGCAGATAGCTAATCAGCCTTGTGACTAAGGCATAATGACTAAGACTACGGATCTAGGTCAGAGATGGGTAAGGGTAGGCGCTTCTGTAGGAAGCTTGTGATGGGACATCACATGGTGACAGAGGGTGTCAGGTAGTGCTGAAGGAAGGTTCTTTTGGTGAACAATTGGTGTCCTTGGTGTGTAGTGTAAGCAAACAAGGGTAATGTATGTGAAGTGTAGGTTATGTGTAAGTGGTTTTTTAGAAATGTGATAGGATTAATGGGATTTTGTTGTTTGACAATTACAATGTCTTGTCCTTGGTGATGGGTGTTCATGTGTGGCAGATGGAGCATGTAGGCTGAAGCATTGCAAGGCGACCTTTTAAGGTCAGTACAAGATGGCAACAAAAGAGTGGAAGCATTGGAAATATGAGAAAGTCCACCAAGGTCCCCAAAAGGCAGTGACTGCACAAGCAGTGAAAGTGGCATCTAAAGGATCTGTCAAGTCTAAAGCGTTAATAAATTGAATAAGCATGATGGCATTGATGGGCATGTGAAGAGGTTTTTTGGAATGAGCTGGAGTGAGGTGGTCCACACTGTTTAAGATGAATCGTAGTTGAGCACTGCCTTTCCAAGCAATGTTATGGATGGTGTGCCATGTCTTTATAGTGGATATTTGTCCCTGTGCCATTTTTCCTGCATATTTTCCTGCACTTGAAGCTGCGAAAGTGCATAGAATAAACTTGTTGGCCAGAAGTTGTAAATGATTTGGAATGTCTTCTAAGTCACAGAATTGAATGAAGTCTTTGACAGTACTGGAGTAACAGCTAATAGTAGCGCTAGCCCATCCTTTTTGTAAAACTTTGTAAATGTGTGATTGGGTTTTGAGAGAAAGATGACGATTTTGAGAATGGAGCTGGTGATGTGGCAAATTTGGGGTCTGAATAGTGTTTAAAAGTCTGGTCCGGTCCGGTTTTTTGACCCTCAGGGCCTTTAGCCAAGACCATAACCGGTCCACCTCGGTCCTAGGACCAAAAAAAACCAATGTAAACTGGTCCTAAGTGGTCCAGTCTGGTCTTTTTTGGTCCTAGGACTGGTCCTGGTCCTAACTGGTCTTCTGCTGACAAACATATATTTTTTGTATCAAAAACGGTTGTTAAGTTTGATAATAGCTTCCAAACGAGCCCAAGAACATTAAATTCTATTAGGATTTGGATTTTCTACAGTAATACCAGTAAAATGCCTTATTTTAGTGAATATTTTAGACTATTTTACAGATCTATTCATTTCTCAGCCAGTTTTTATTGGATTTTCATGATATTGGGCTTGTTGGAAAGGGGTAATTAGGGCTATCCCTTGCCGGTTCAAACTGGTCTGGACCTCAAAAGACCGGTGATAGGATCCATATAGCCTCTAGGTTCGTAAACTGGTTATTTTTGCGATTTAACAACTTCGCAGTATATGCGGATGCCTCGCGGGTACCAACTTCACTCGCACCCTCATTCACGGTTGTCGCACATCCTTCGCACATCACACAACATGATATAGGCCTCGCATAACCTTCGTACATCACTTCTATGACCTTTGTAACTATCCAACGCACCCTCATTCCTCTTTGCATTTCATACTTCGACATATCTTCAACTCTCTCTATCAATACTGGACTTAGCCATTTCTTTCCTTCGCAACCACACCTTTGCACAGCTTCTCTTTAATCTCGCGGTCTTTCACGGCTTGCATACACATCCCTTTCACTGGTTTGATCATGGTCCGTGTTGTTTTTAACTTACTTTCTTTTAACTTTCCATATATATTATTATTTTATCATCTCCTTCGAAACAGGAGGTCATACAACTGACCTCCTTACTCATCACTTCTATTGTTATTCTATCCCCTATTTCTTTGTTACCAAACTACTGGGCCCATGTGACTTCACATTAGCTCAATTTTTACATTACTGTTTCGCATATCCGCACCTGGCTAGCTTGTTACTCTTGTATTAAGTACCTGTAGCAAGTAGGAGGGAGGTGAACAAGAGACAGCCAGAGTTTTGATCCCATAAACTTTGCAGCAATGTTCTAAGTCAATAGTCTCATCCTTCAAGCTACTTCGCGAACCGCGTTATCATTCGTGAACCGCGTTATCATTCGCGAACCGCGTTATCATTCGCGAACTTCACTATCCTCGCGGTCTACTCTTCTTGCGTATTTCAATACCGCGGACTTCTCTTTAAATTCTATCGAGGAAATCTACATTAACCCCTCTGAACTATGTTACTACTTGCGGTCTGATCCCACCGCAGGTACATCACTGGTTAATCGAGACCGGTCTTTTTCTGGTCTTTGATTCTCAAAAATCAAAAGACTGGACCACTGGTCTGGTCTGGTTACGGTCTTTTTCCAGTCTCATAACCAGACCTTCAAACACTAGGTCTGAAAAAGAATGGGATGAGGAAGAGATTGTCCTGATGTGTTTGATGGTATAGTGTATTTTTTCAAATGATAGCTGGGTGGATGATTAGGGTGGGATGATAGCTGGGTGGATGATTAGGGTGGGTATGGGCTAAAGGTATGATAGGAATAGGAACATTAGGGTATGTGATAGTGTAGGATGTGGTCAATGAACACATAATGTTAATTGTTAGAGAAAAACAATGGAACTATATTAGTAAGCAAGGATCAAGGTAAAGTAGCTAAAGTCAAAAAAGGCATCAGAACTGACAGCAATGTGAAGGTATCTAAACTACATGGTAAATTTGTGGCAGGTAAGCCTCAAGAGGGTCTATCTGCAATATTTGAGGTGGATGGCACATATAAAGAAGATATCCATATGCTATGGGTACTTAAAAGCAATGTTATCCATTGTAAGACTGAGTTTTGTTCTGGACTATGTGATTTTCCTCCAATAGCATGAATGACTCCTTGGTTGTCTGACTTTATAGTGAAATAGATATTGGAGAAAACGATGGAAAATTGCAAGCATTAGACCAATTTTGATGGCAATAAATTCAGCCCAACCTATGTTCCAACCATTTTTGTTCCAGCCATCTTTTAGCATCCAGGAGTCCCATTCTCAATTGAAAACTACCCCAATGCCCCAAGAGGATGACACATCAACCCAAAATTCTATACTGGAGGCTGCAGGAGGTGATGTTAGGATCAAGCCACAGAAGCTAAGTGATATCTTTTCTCACCACCATTGTACATCTGATAGTACACTGGGGTTAGGTGTCTTGCATGAGAAAGGGAGTGTGAATGTGACAAAGAGGAGGCAAAGCATGAAATTGCTGGTAAACATGAGCGGCCATTGGGAAATGCTAGGGAACAGTGTACAAGTGTTCCTAAAAGTGATTCAGCATCTTTAACAGCAAATTTCTTTTCTGACATCCAAACCTTGAGCTTTGTAAGGTATTGAGCTTTCTTCTATTGAGGAATTTTGATGGTTTTTGATGGTATATCCCAAATAAAACCTAAGGACTTGAAGCTGGATGCAAACAGTCTAGTCTTACACTCTTTCCATAGCCATCTGAGCTGGTTTGCTAGATTGTATAGGTCTTGTAATGAGTATGAATATGTATATGGAGAGTCGGAGATTGAGTTGAGTGGGTAGTGAAAGAAGGCAAAGTTGTCCACCCAATTTTTCACTGGCTCAAAAATTTTGGAAGATGAAACTGCCATCATAGCATCAACTGTTTTACCAAAGATGCCTCCTGAGCTAGCAGCTCCGAAAGAAGCATTGTGATCTATGTAGAAGAGATTGTTCCAATGTATGACAAAATTATGCTGTTGGGATGGGATGATTGGGCAGTGGTGATACGCTGCATCAACATTGAGTGTTACCACCTAAGTTCCGGCAGGTTTATTAACTATGATTTTTCTAATGTCATCAAAAGTACCCCAGTTGCATCTAAAGTTCTCCATATCAATTTCCACAATTACCAAGGTCTTTACTCTCCCCCACACATTCTGAGCAGAATCTGCTTGGATCCAAGCATATTCCGAGTGGATCTGAGCACTTTTTGAGTGTATTCTGAGTGGAATTTACTCAGATCTGCTTGGACTGCTAGGAATGGAACCTATATACCTCCCTAACCTTAACAAAGCCCTAACAAAAACTTAACAAAAACTTAACAGAAGTATTTTCCCAATAAATTTGTGTCTTATTTACTTGGATCAACTTGGAATCTGCTTGGAATCTGCTTGGAATCTGCTTGGACTCTGCTTGGATCTGAGCAGAATGTGTAGGGGAGGGTAAAGTACTGCATTTACCGAGGAGCAAAGTGGATCATTTAGAGGAAACAAGAAGTCTTGCACAACTCTGAATTCATCAGTGGTGTGTGGCTTTAAGACAATTCCTAGTGGCGATGTTCAGAATGGGCCTATTATAAGTAGTGTTTGGAAGTCCAGTTGCAGGACTGGAAAAAGACTGGTCTCGAAAGACCAGTAGTTGGTCCTATGACCGGTCACTGGTGGTTTTGTAGCCCCTATTTTTCCCTTTAAAACAAGATAAAGACCGTATTTATTGATCAAATATTTACTGAGGAAAAAATAAAACAGTAAAAATGTACACAAAATAGTAGGAAACAAATAATATCACCATAGAATTGTCAATTCTCAATGGAATTTAATGTTCTTGGGCTTATTCTAAAGGTATAGATCACATCTACATATTTGTTTGATGTTATATATGAAAATATGACCAGTATTTGTCAAAAGTCCGGTCCAGGACTGCAAAAAACTGATATGGACCGGTCCTAATTGGTCCAGTCTGGTCTTTTGACCTTCTAGAAGCTTAGTGGACCAGTTGCAGTCCCAGTCCTGCCCAAAAATACCAAAAAACCAGACTGGACCAGACTTCCAAACACTAATTATAAGTTCTAATCTGGAGCAAGAAAGAGGACCAGTGTATCTGTTAGGGCAACTGTGATGCTGACTTAGTCAAGCTAGCAGGGGATCCTAAATTTAATATATTATAAATGTGACTATGACTAACTAACCTAGCAGGGGATCCTAAAAGGAAAAGATAGGGATCCCTGCTAAGGTGAGGAGGTATTTAAGTACAGATATGGACATAACAGACATATGAAAATAAATAAATAAATGATATGAGAATAAAATAATAAAAGTGGTGTCAGATAAAATAATGAAATAATTACAAAGTCGTAAGTTTGGTTTGGGTCAGGTCCAATCAGGGGTTGTGGTAGAGTCAGGGCCAATTAGTTTGGACAAGCAGTCAAGTTTGCCGATGAGGTGGAGTGTAGGTGTTCTGGAGTGAGATCAGGTTTGGATGTGAAATTGGGTTTGGGAGTGAGATTGGGTTTGGGGCCAATTGGGTGTCAGGAGTTGGGCTCAAAATCGGGTGTCCCCTAACAGCGCAGCCCTATTGTACCATGGCTACCAAAGATCAGTCCAGTTTGGTTCTTCAACATTTTTGAAGAACCAAGAACCAAACTGAAGGGTCTCCCACCAGACTGAACTGGAACTGGAATAGGAACAAATAGAACTGGTTCAGTTGGTTCAGTCCAGTTCTAGGACTGGTTCAAACCATGAAACTGATAAAAAAAAATCTAAACCTTGCAAAAGCAAGGTATTTTGTTTTTTCTTCTTTTCATGCATTATTTAGACATTATTACATTGACATTAAAATAAATTAATGATGTTGTCACCCAGAGTGTACCCCCCAGCCCCCAGCAAGGAGGGGTTGCTAGTCATTGCCTACAAAAATCATTGTACTCTATTAAAATGAAGTAAATAACCTACCATCTGTCACAATAATGTGTAGTTGTCAATGTCATCTATGCAGTTGTCAACATCATCATTGAAGTTGTCAACATCAGTGTGTTGTTGTAGCTCAGTGTTGTAGCTCATTTAGGGTTCCAAGGTCCAGTTGCAAGACTGGAAAAAGACCACAACTGGACTGGACTGGACCAGAAAAAGACCAGACTATGCTCTCCATCGTTTTCACTATCGACATGCTCCTAAGCATCTACCATCCATTTGTTCCTTGGTTAGTGATCCAACAAAGCGATCAATCTACTATTTGCATTGGTCATAGGCTCGCGTTTGATTGTATCTTTGGTCCATCATTTCAAGAATGGCCCCTTTATGGATGCATCAACTACATCTCCCATTATGTAAAAGGCTTTGTCATCATTGTTGTGGCTATGGACCCACAAGTCTTCCCCTCAGCCATCTATCTTGCTGTACTTTACAGTCCCCCACATACTCCGCCAGACTCCAGTGGACTCCACATAATCCACCAGACTCCACCCGGATTCCACTGGAGTCCAGTATGTCACATCCTGTCACATACTGGACTCCAGTGGAGTCTGGGTGGAGTCTGGTGGACTATGTGGAGTCCACTGGAGTCCGGTGGAGTCCGGCAGAGTCCATTGGAGTCCATTGGAGTCCAGTGGAGTCTGGCAGAGTCTGGCAGAGTCTGATGGAGTCTGATGGAGTCTGGCAGAGTCTGGCAGACTCCATCAGACTCTATTTCATTTATGCTAGAATACCATCAAAATTGCAGTACTTTACTGTCCCCCACAGGATCTGATCAGAGTCTAATTAATTGGACACTAATTTCTAAGTAGAACTTCTATACTGTGAATTTTCTTGGATACAAAAAATTCAATATTATTTATTTCATTAATATAATAACATAAAAATATCAAAATAAATACCCCTGTGAGAGGGGTTGCTGGTGTTATTTTCATGGCCTATAAAAAATAAAAAGTAAAAAGTAAAAAGTAAAAAGTAAAAAAATAAATAGAGAACCCGTAAGGGGTTTTCTCGTTGTCGTAGCAAAAAATGAGGGAGGGAGGTAGCCGCTGGTCTCTTTTTTACACGTCTGGGTATCGTTGAACGTATGTGGGTGTCGTCATACGTGTTGTCGCACGCGTCTGGGGGCCTTCATACGCGTCCGGTGATATGATTTAAATCTGCATAAGCATGGTTTTTGCAATTTTTATCTATTATTTCAGCATAAATATTAATTAATGCACCAATAACTGGTTAATACAACTGATAATAAACAAGGGAATCAGAGTTGTCTACCCTACAACTGCTGATTAGACCTATTACTGTGTGACTTAAATGCATATAGTTAATAAGTGTGGTCAATAGACTATCATTTGTTACACTACAAATTGCATGTCTGGATTAAAACCAATAAATCCATGAATATCCTTATAGACTTGGCACAGGAAAAGTTAAATAAACAATATTGGGTTAGCAAATGTCATGGGGTGTGATTGTGGAGCAACAGAATATTATTAATAAATATTCAGGGGAAGTTGGTGCCCTAGCAACAGTGGAAGCAGAATAACCAAGATAGTGGAACCATGTGATTGTGTGGGAATCATGATGATTAAGGATAGGGGGAGTGCTGAACAATCATAAAGATTGTTTCCAGGCACAATAGGCACAGTTCCCACCAAGAGGGGTGGAAACTACCTAAAATTAGGAACATGGGGCTAAAAATAGAACAACCCCTATGTTTCCAGGAACAATGAGTGCACATGGTGCCAGAACCAAAGTAAGGGTACCAGGAACCAGTATATCTATTTTTGGACATTATCTATTTTTAAGTATCTCAAATGTATAAAATACCTCCCAGGGTTTGTAAATAGTCAGAAAATTGGATTCTTTCTTTCCCCCCCTCATTTGCAACCTAGTACAGCTCACTGTCTTAGACATTGAGCAAGAACACTTGTCTTTGAGTAGTGGACTTGAAAATAAATCAGTTTCTCAGAGTTGTTTGACTTGTTGCAATAATTGTTGAATTGTTGTAAAAGTTGTTGTTGTGTTAAAGTCATAGCAGAAGCAAGGGGGCTTCTTGTGTATGCAATTGTGTTAAAGTCATAGCAGAAGTTTGAGTCTTCTTGTGTATGCAATTGTGTTGAAGTTGTAACAAAGTCTTGGACTTTTGTGTACACAAATTGTAAATCAATCAGTAAAGTCTTAGGAATTCTTTGACTGATTGTTGGTGCAAGCCATAAATTGCAAAACCACTTAAAAGTTTGATCATCCTTCAATTGATCCAAATTATTGTTGTTGTTGTGTGTATTAGTTGAAGTGAATTTCAAAGTCTTGGAAAGGTTATACTTTCTAGAAAACCCAACTTGCATTATTAAGATTGTATAAAGTATTGATTGAGTTATTGTTTTGAGTAGAGATTTTTATAATCTTGAAAATACACCTTTTCTCAACAACCTCTGTGCAGTTACATCACCGCATCTTTCAATGCACATCTGATGCCTGCACCACACATCACACACCATGCACCATGCATCATGCACCATGCACCTTGCACCACACCCTTCATGCACCTTGCGCTGTACCCCACTCAATGACGATGTATGTCATATTGCATCAAACCCCTCGATTCACCAACGCTCAGCTACGAGCTGCCCATAGCAACCTGAACATGCAGGAGGGCCGGCAGGACCAAATGCGTACTCCCAGGCGGCGTAATTATCGGGATAGGGACCAGCACCTCTCCAGGACGGCCAGTGGCAGCGGCCACCCTCACAATCCCTCACGATCACGGTCTCCCACACGACGGGCACCAAATGTCCATGCTCGCCATTGTTTCTCACCTCCTCCTTACAACCGTCATCCATCAGCTACGCTATCCCCATCCAAGCAACCGACCTTTCCATCCAGCGCAGTCTCCCAAGGCCAGCCAGTCTGCGCTCTGTGCTTGGCCACTGACCCTCATGACACTAGAAAATGCCGCTCCAAGACGCTCTGGGACGGATCCAAGGCAAGGTGCCGAAAAAGCGACGAGGGAAGACTCATCACTCCATCAGGCACGATCCTATGCAGTGACTGGAACAACTGCTGGGGATGTGCGTCCAGCTCGCATGAACATCATCACGAATGTTCAGGATGCGGAGTCAAGGATCACGGAGCTCAGAAATGTCCTCGAGCGCAGAAGAGGCCAGGCCCTCACTCCCTATAAAGCCGACGCTTGGGAAATGTTACTTGAACACTGTAATCTACTTGTTAAATACCCTAAACTCCCCCTTGCTCTGCGAAAAGGTTTCGACGCTGGCATCCCGCCCATTTATTTTACCTATGCACCTGCTAATAGTCCTACTTTACTTCAACACCCTGAGGCCTACCAAGAGGTAGTTGCTAATGAATTTAATCATGGTCGATTATCGGCCCTTGTACGCATCAGGAAGTCAAGCGGCTTATCGGCCCCTTTCAGTCGTCACCTCTTTCATGGGTTCCCAAACCTGGCAAACCCGGCAAATATTGTGCAGTACATAATTTCTCTTATCCCCATACCCCTACCCCCTCTACATCCTCTATTAATCAATACATCGATGCGGACATGTACCCGTGCACATGGGGCACGTTCGCCACTATTTGTTTCACTATTCACAATTGGGCAGCTTGGCATTCCATGGGAGCCATCAAAGGCTATTCCTTTTTCATCAATCGTACCTTATCTTGGTTTCAAATGGAACCTGTCAGAACGCACGGTCAAAAGTAAAAAAGCTAAGTATAGAACAGCAATCAAAGATTGGTTGCCACGCTCCACTCACACACTGGAGGAAGCCTAGAAGCTTTACGGTAAACTTCTTCATGCTAGCTTGGTTATCCCGGCCGGCCGGGCCTACCTCACCAGTTTGGAAGCTCTTTTGGGCTCGTTCAACAACAACCCATTCATACCCCATCACGCCCCCCGTCACACCGCAGCTGACCCCTCCTGGTGGCTTCATGAACTCAACTCACCCAAAATATCCCGCTCCATCCCAGGTCCAGCCTCAGTTACAGACAGTCGAGCCTTCTCTGACGCCAGCTCAGGTGTTGGCATCGGCATTGTTGTCGGTGACCAATGGAGGGCTTGGTGTCTCCTCCCAGGATGGAAGACAGATGGCAGGGATATCAGATGGGCAGAGGCCGTTGGTTTTGAGTTTCTTGCTTGCACTCTCTGTGCAGCAAGTCAACCTGGCCAGCACTTTCGAGTCTTTGGCGACAATCGAGGAGTCGTCGAGGGTTGGTGGAAGGGAAGAAGTAGGAATTGGGAGACAAATAAAGTATTCCATCACATCCACGACATCTCAAATACTTACCAATGCATTTTTATCACACGCTATGTTACCAGCAGAGATAATCCAGCCGACGCTCCCTCAAGAGGACGCTACCCACCTCTTGCTCGTCTCCTCCCAGCAATCTGCATTCCGGATGCGCTCCAGCAATTTATCGTCGATTTCGACTACAAACCTCCCCCCTTCCAAAACTAATACCAGCCTACAAGACGCATCCCCCTCTTTTGTTTCAAGCCCATCAGTAATTACCAACCGAGTTCGTCACAATATATCTATCACCAACCTACCAGTACCTCCCATTCTGCCTCATAGACCGCGCCTATCCAGACCCTCAGCCTATAGTCTTCACCTATCCCCCCAACCATCTCCTCTGTGTCCGCATTGCCTGGCCAGGGATCGACTGCGATTATGGAAGCCAGCCCCCTCGGTGCCAAGTCATCACTCCACTGCCCAGGAAGATGAGATCGATCACATTTTCAACGTGATGTTGAACGCATGGGCTGACTCAACTTGAGAGTTGTATAGTGCCGGGATCCTTGTTTACCATGTCCATTGTGACAAGAAGGCCATTCCAGAAGAATTGCGTGCTCCCACAAGCCAGTCCATCATCACATCTTTTATCACAAGCCTGGCCGGTTCATACTCAGGATCCACTGTCTCCAATTATGTCCATGGCATCCGAGCCTGGCACATTTTGCATGGGCTGGAATGGAGGCTTAACCCTTTGGAGATGGATTCATTGCTTAAAGCAGCTGACCGGCTCACCCCTCTATCATCTAAAAGGAAAAAGAGGCAGCCTTACACCCCCAATTTCATTTCCAAGCTTTGTCAGCGCCTAAACTTGGACGACCCGTTCGACGCTGCCATCTTCGCCTGCCTCACAACCTGCTTCTATGCAGCAGCCCGAGTTGGCGAGTTCGCAGTCCCACGCCTGGACACTTTCTCCCCCTCTCGCCACATCACCGTGGCCAATCTCCGCACCGAGCGTAATCCAGATGGCCTGGAGGTGACCGTCCTTCACCTTCCGCACACCAAAGCAGCCCCTTTAGAAGGCAAAGACATATCCTGGGGTTCGCACCCAGGGCCCACTGACCCCTACGAGGCTCTGAACAACCACTGGCGAGTCAACGGTTCATCGGAAGGAGTCCACCTCTTTGCATACCGGCACAGGGACCAACTCTGCCCCCTCACTAAGCCAGCTTTCATTAAGCGCCTAGCCTCTGCCGCTCGACAGGCCGGTTTAGAACCCCTCCAGGGTCACGGTATACGCATTGGCACCACCCTCTTCTATTTGCTCCAAGGCGTGCCCATAGAAGCTATGAAGATCATGGGGTGTTGGAGTAGTGACGCCTTCCTGTGTTATCTCAGGAAACACGCCCAGATCCTCACACCCTTTATCCAGGCCAACTCAGAGGCCCACGAGTCCTTCTCACAGTTTATCATTCCATCTCAGTCTCTCCTGCAAGGGAGACGATGATGTTTTGGGCCAAGGAGGGGGCAAGCAGGCACCCTGTCCGGCTAGTCTATCAACCAAGTAAGCATCGCAGCCTACTCCTAAAAGTTATTGGGTAACAAGACTCACTCGTCGCGTCGTTAGGCTCCTATCATGTGGGTTTCGCAGCTCATCTCTTCCCAATTTAGTTCAGATTGCTGCTCGGGTCGGGAAGCGCTTCGCGCTTTCGCCCAACTTGCTTACTATTGCATCATCTCATCAACATCAGTCGTTTTGTAGTCAGTCATTATATTCTACCCCAGCATCAACTGTAGTTGATCTGGGTCCATTCACTTATACAACATGTGATTACACAAAGACCGGTGGACGTCCACCAGACTCTCACTGGACTAGCAGAGTCTGGCCAGAGTCCACCGGACAATGTGGGGGAGTGTAAAGTACACTACCAAAGACACACTCCTTTCTGCCAAGTTGATGTGGAGAAGGGATTAGCACATTCTAGGAGAGGTGACCTTTTGTCGACAGTGGGGACTCTTCAGCTTCGGGTGACAGACCAATCCAATGGAATACACAAGCTGCAAGATGGGCCAATAAATGGAGCACACACTGCTGGCTATGGCATTGACAGTACCACTCTCGAGACATGAGTTCATGGATCGGATCCTTCAGAGGTATGTTGCTATGATTTTCCTGTGTCCAGAAACAAGTAAATGATACTTGTAGAGTGCCACAAACAACCCAATAAACCCCAGCATCACCCAAGATGCCCCCACCATAGCGCAAGACCCAGATATAGATGATTTGATGGATACTGGAAGTTGGGAGGGAATGATGCGTCTGGATGATGACAGGGGGTGGGGAGACGCAAGTATTCCAGGATCCTGGATGTCTGGCAGAAATGTCAAATCAGCAATATGACCTGCCACCACTGCCTCCCTCTGAGATTGAGACACTCTCTGATCTCGCTTGTTTGAAGGATCTTAAATTGAGTATGGAATTTATCCAAGCATTAGACAAAGCATCCCTGGATCATGAATATAGTGGACTGGACTTGGATACTACTGGATGCTTGTGGAACCCCCCAACTCCATGCCCTGACACTAGTGATCCTGACTTCCGCCTTGGTTTGGACTTATTTCTCACAAGCATCAAATCTTTGCAAGACACATACAATATGTCTCACGATGCAGTCCTACACCGTCACCCAGATGATAAGGTACCATCATACAATCAGATGAAATGACATATTGCCGAAATTACTGGCATTGTGCCTATTGTTCACGATATGTGCAAAAATAGCTGCATGGCTTTTACAGGGCCTCTATTGAAGCTTGACGCATGCATGGAGTGTAACACACCATGCCTGAATCCTCTCACAAAAAAAGCTGATCAGCATCTCTACACCATTCCCCCAGGACCTCAATTACAAGCGCTGTGGCAGGATAATGAGAGTGTAAAAAGAATGTATTATCAATGAAAGAAAATGCACAAAATCACCACTGAATTGCAAAACAATCATGGATCCCTTTTTCAATTCACCAACTTTCTGCATGGAAGTGCATATCTCAATGCAGTCCAAATGGGTCGCATCAAAGACACCAATATGGTCCTCATGCTTTCCATCGATGGTGCCCAACTTTTCAAGCATAAAGCATCTGATGTTTGGATATACATCTGGGTGGTATTTGACCTTGCTCCTGACCTATGGTATAAGAAAAAATATGTCCTTCCTGGTGGTTTCTTTCCTGGGAAGCCAAAAAATTGTTGAATCACTCCTCTTTCCAGGCTTACATCACCTTGCTGCTTTACAGCACAAGGGACTTCAAATTTGGGATGCATTAGAAGATATAGTATTCACGTTGAATCCCTTTTTGGCCTTGGCTACTGCAGATGGACCGGGCATGGCATACTTAAATGGCTTGGTTGGACATCATGGTAAATATGGATGTCATTTATACTGCTCAGTTACTGGATGGCATAAGCCTGGTGGATCACAATACTATCCAGCCCTCCTCAAACCAAACAACTATGCAGTCCAAGGGTGCAATCACAACAACATATCATTTGTAAACCTTCTGTCCTGTTCCCAGAAAGACTACTTTTTGAACCTTCGTTATCTCATGTCCTCCCCAAATGAGACACAATATAAGAAACGCCGCCTTGAAACAGGAATCTCAAAACCAACTATCTTCCTGGGACTGCAACAAGGCCAAATCCTTGGTATTCCAGGCTGTTTTGGGTTTGATATCATGCACCTTGGTTCATTGAATTTACTCGATCTTTTAATCAACTTATGGTGTGGTACTCTTGATTGCGACAAGAAGGACAATATATCCACTTGGGAATGGGTCACACTCTGAGGCAGCACATGGGAAGAGCATGGGCAACAGGTTGCTGCTACAACGCCATACCTCCCTGGTTCTTTCAATAGGCCACCACATAATCCAGCTGAGAAGATCTCCAGTGGTTATAAGGCATGGGAGTTCCTTCTCTATTTATTTGGGCTAGGACCTGGCCTATTACTCAAAATTCTCCCAGACAAATATTATCAAAACTTTTGTAAGCTTGTCTTCGGAATATGCATCATCCACCAGCATCAAATCAACTGGAATGACCTTCAAAGGGCTCATGAGGCCTTATTGGAGTTTGCCTATGAATTTGAGCAACTATATTATCAGCATCAATCCAATCATATTCATTTTGTCCAGCAAAGTATCCATGCTCTAACCCACCTAGGGCCAGAAGTGACTTGAATCAGACCTCCTACCTGTTCATCACAATGGACCATGGAGCAAACAATTGGAAACTTGGGCCAGGAAGTACATCAGCACTCCAATCCATATGCGGACCTCTCACAATGGGGTCTTCTGAGATCTCAAATAAATGCACTCAAAGCCATGGTACCAGATTTAGATCTGTTACCGCTGGTTGTGCCTCAAGGCAGTAAGGACATTGGTGCTGGGTTTATTCTTCTGCAAGCAAAAGATAAAGCTCTCCGGGTTATGTGTGACTGCAAAAGGCAAGCACACACAGATTACTTAACAAAAGCTCATGCGCTGCAAGTTCCTGAAGGTTGGTCTCCTGAAGTTACTAGATGGGCAAGGCTGCATCTACCAAATGGTCAAGTGGCGAGATCAGCGTGGAAGGAGAAACTAAAACCCCTGGATAAAGTGAGGATGGCATGGAATGTGAAGGTATATATTCACTTGGTCCTTTTTATTGCGCTGATATCCTTATCTGTGAATTCTAGATAAGGTTGAGGGAGGACATTTGCTTTGCAGAGGTTTATTACTACTTCCAATCAATCATTGGAGAGATGGAAATGACCCTTGCTGTTGTCTCACTCTATTCACATCCTTGCAACAACCTCCTGGAATATTCTTATCACACATTATTGTCATGCTCATATATGGGTGATGCAGCATTGTGTGTGATTGATATAAAATCAATCATTAGTGTGGTAGGAATGGTACCTCATTGTCCTTTTCCTGGGGCTCTAGAGCAATATTTTGTCATTAAAAAGCCAGGTTTGGACATTGCTGTCCTTGGAGGTGTTGCAGAAGTTGTGCCAGACGTAGAGTAGATAGATGAGGAAGTTATCTTACATATTCAAGTTACATAAGTAATATCATTGTTTATCCTCTTCTCTCATCAATAATCCTTTTGTGCATAAAATTTTAAGCTTAAGACTATTACAAACCAGCATGGCAGACCCTTATTCAATGTCAGCACTCCTTGACCCATTGTACTTCAGCATCCTGTATCCTCTCTACCACAATCCAGACATTATGATTCACCAGCAACTTCCTTACCCCTCTCCTGTTCAGCAACACCATGCCCCACCCCCGAAGCGCATTGCACCTTACCACAGTTGGACCTACTGGCCAAAGGGAGATTCTTTTGAAAGTCATTGGCATACCACAGCCATCGCGTGCAGCACTAGCTCAAGCTGCTCAAGATGAACTTGCCATTAAACATGGTTCTCCCCTACCATCCAACTCCTTATTTATCTCCCAGATGTACTCTGCCCAAATTCCCAACCAATCTTTTCCAGCAGACCAGCTTGTCTGTGCCCTGCAGAAAGAGTTGGGACCTGAGACCTTCGAAGCCGATGACTATTTCATCAACTATCTTTTTCCATTGGAACGCTCACCATTTGGCGTCTTGGATCAGGTGATACTGAAAATGTTGTCAGAGCCACACAACAGAAAACCGGCAATGTGGAATGAAGCAGAACACTGTTTCCATGATATGCCCTCTACCTTCAGAGAGAATGATTTAGCAGCTTGGTTAAACAACATTGGTACTATTATGGGGCAAGTCTTCAGTCATGAGATTCTCTGTCTTTGGTCTCAGCGCAGTTGCAATACTCCACCTATCAGCTCCCCCATTAAGTGCAAGCCAGATTTTATTCTCCTGGACAAGAAATATTACAAGGAGCTGCAGGATCCCAACAAACAAACCGACTGGGCATTCATCCATGGATTTGCAGAAGTTACTGTTAGGGAACATAAGGACCCGGTATAAATTGTTGTTTGTGTTGTTATAAAACACCAACCAGAGAGCAATGGACTAGTCTTTAAGTCAAAAGCCTCCCTGTTGTTTGTTTAGGGAAGGTGTAACCTTGACTTGTATCACACAGAGGTAGGGAGCAAGAGTAGAGGGTGAGGAGGATGAGGATGAAGGTCTTGGAAGATGAATGAGGGTGGAGGACGAGGATGAGGATGAGCAAGAGAGAGTCTTCAGCAAGACTATAGCAATTGACAGTAGGGGACAGTAACAGATAAAAGGTTGAAAAAGCGAACTTGAGGGAGGAATTCACTGGAATTCCACTGAGAGGATGACTGTGGGGAGTAAGAATGAATTGAGGTAAACTACCTATCCTGGTACAAAAGAGCAGTATTTATACCCTAAGGATGAGGCTATGTAAAACAATAAAAAGAAACAAAGTACGCACTGTCAAAGGAAGAAAGATAAAGAGAGGACAGCTGCGAGAAGAAAAGAACAATGGAAAAGAAGAAGGAACAATAAAAAAATCTGCAAAGTGTCAAAGGGCAAGAGAAAAGAAGAGAAGGCAGTGTACATAGTCCAATAGCAAAAATATATCGACTCCATAGGCGTGTGGTCATGTCAAAAATGTGAAAGGTCCTGAGTCAACACTTGAAAGGCGCAGCCTTGTTCCCAAGAAAACACTACTTGCCCATGGTCCCATGTCGCGCAGCCTTGATAACACTTGACACTCTGCGAGAATAATCCTCTGCTGCTGATTCATCTGCAATTCCTGCTTAGTCGTGATCCTCCTGGACTTCCTAAATTGTCATAAAGAGGGTGGGAGGGCTTCAGATACCGTGTGAATGATGGTTTTGGCAGTGAATGATAAGATAAGAGGTAGATGAGTGAGGATAGGGGACTGAGTGAGATCCAGGAGCGAGGGATGGCAAGATAGATGGCTGAGGGGAAGACTTGTGGGTCCATAGCCACAACAACAATGACAAAGCCTTGTACATAATGGGAGATGTAGTTGATGCGTCCATAAAGGGGCCGTTCTTGAAATGATGGACCAAAGATACGATCAAACGCGAGCCGATGACCGATGCGAATAGTAGATTGATCGCTTTGCTGGATCACTAGCCAAGGAACGAATGGATGGTATATGCTTAGGAGCATGTCGATAGTGAAAACAATGGAGAGCATAGTGTGAGACATTGAGAGTATGATGAGCAATGGGGATGTTATCGTTGAACGAATGATTTTGTTGACCAGGAACACGATTCAGGGCTGCTTCCAAAATAGGTAAGTGAATTTGAAGTCCGCTTATTTTCATGATGGCGACTTTTAAGCTTTCTTCTCACGCTACCAATCAGTATTGGTGCGCGATAGCGCCCAAGCCTTCATAACACTTGACACTCTGCCAGACTATGTCATCCTCTGCTGCTGATCATCTGCAATTCCTGCTTAGTCGTGATCCTCCTGGACTTCCTAAATTGTCATAAAGAGGGTGGGAAGGCTTCAGGTACCGCGTGAATGATGGTTTTGGCAGTGAATGATAAGATAAGAGGTAGATGAGTGAGGATAGGGGACTGAGTGAGATCCAGGAGCGAGGTATGGCAAGATAGATAGCTGAAGAAAAGACTTGTGGGTCCATAGCCACAACAACGATGACAAAGCCTTTGACATAATGGGAGATGTAGCTGATGCGTCTATAAACAGGCTGTTCTTGAAATGATGGGCCATAAATGCAATCAAACGCAAGCCGATGACCGATGCGAATAGTAGATTGATTGCTTTGTTGTATCACTAGCCAAGGGACAAACAGATGGTAGATGTTAAGGAGCATATCGATAGTGTAAATGATAGACAACATAGTGGAAGACATTGAGGATATGATGAGTGATGAGGATGTTATCGTTGAACAAATGATTTTGTTGACCAGGAACGCGATTCAGGGCTGCTTCCAAAATAGGTAAGTGAATTCAAAGTCCGCTTATTTTCATGATGGCAACTTTTAAGCTTTGTTCTCACGGTACCAATCAGTATTGGTGCGCGATACTGGGAACCAAGTTGAATTCTAAGGTGGTTATCTTTGATAACCACCTTACACCTATATACTACAAGCGTGTGAGCCAATACAACTATATATGGCTAGGACATTGATACGGTGTAAATATGTATATGCACGGATATACTTATTTTTCCAGAAATATCCCTGATTTAATTATTAAAAACTAAACTATGAGTGCAATCTGATACAGTAAAGAATCATTGGTATTGACTATACCAGTTGATTAAAACAGACATTGCAATGAATAATTCATAACATAAGGCTGGAGATATTTATGGTGTGAATTCACCTAATTATCATACTGTCTAAAACCTTTGGAATTTCCTGACTAAAACCATGAATATCCGTGACAGTCAACAAGGAATATATTGCAATTTATGTAATTACTAAGTCTACAATAAGTGGGGAAATTATCCATGCATTAAAAACTCTATGTCTAAAGGAAGAAGATGAAGGACTTGTATTACAAGAACCAAAAGTCTGTCACAGAGTGTTACAAGAAGTCACGAATGTGCTAAGCACGCATCAAAAGTTGTGTTGAAAGGTTACATAATCAAAGAGAGAGCCGGACACCCGGTTCTTCACTAGTTAAAGTCCAAGAAAGGACATTTGCAGGACGGTTACTAATAAGTAACCAGATAACAATAAACACAATAAACAAAGGTCCAAAACTCAAACTATAAATAAAATACAATTACTTAGCGGTTTTATTGTTTAAAATATGTATATGTAGCATACGAAAACTTGTAAGAATATCATCGGATTGTTTCTTTCTTCCCCTCTCATACTTTGTATCAGAGAGTTAAGAAAATAAAAAGAACATCAGATCTAAGTTTGGAATTGTTTAATATTGTACATTGGTTGTACTACTTTCAAAGTCAGTCTTCGAAGTCTATTTGAGTTATTTGCATTGGTGCATTGGTTGCACATTTGTTTTGAAAGTGTATTAGTTGCACTACTATCGAAGTTAGTCTTCAAAATCTATTTGAGTTGTTCACAACTATAAAGTGAAATATTTTGGAAATAAACCAAAGACATAAAACAGAACAGTTACACTACCTAGGAAACCCGTACCGTGTCATTTGCAGTGGTGTATTTAGTGTGATTTTCTTAAATTACCCTATTTCATGTATATATCACTGAGTACTTATCAATGTAATAGAATGTAGGGTGTGTGTGATAAGTATGAGAATAGAAACTGACATCTCACAATGTCATTGGCAAAGTGTCAACTACTACAACAATAAGAGGGAGTCCGTAAAGGGTAGGATGGGGAACGCGGCGAGTGATACAATCATAGAGTGAAAGTGAAAGTATGAGTAGCTAAGCGTAACTAGGGGCGGACACAATGAGTGTCCCCTAACAGTTACACACTTGGAAGGAGCTTCCAAACGGATGATCAATACCATTAATGCAAAGTCGTATCTGACATTTCTTTGTCAATTCGACCGGCGGTTTGCGCTTGCCTTATTGTTCACCGGTGATGATGCTGTCCAACTCACAGTAACTGACAGAGAAGGGCAAATTCGCTGGGACATGGGCTTAAAGTCTGCCCAAAGCAAACAGCACACAGAGTGGTTCCTTTGTATTCTCTCCTTCTTGATGTTTGGAACCCTTGCAGATATTGGGCTTGACCCAAATGTTGAAATTGATTCCGCAGGCAAATGTGTTGCTATTACCGTTGAAGACAAGCACTTTGAAGAGCAACCTTGGCATTTTACATCGAGATATCAGTCCAAACAATCTCCTTTTACATCAACTCAAGGCAGATGAAAACGCCAGTGGACTTCTAATTGACTTCGACTATAGTGAAGAGTTGGAACTTGTTGAACATAGAGAAAATAGTATGGAGTGTGAAGTCAATACAGACAAGGCAGTAGATGCAGATGAGGTGACAGGTCCCAGTGAAATATTTGAAGCTGAAAATATCCATACAGTATGTTCACATTTTATGAATTGTTCATAACAATGATTAACTGACACTAATCAGGGGACTCTGCCATTTATGGCAATCAAAGCACTTCTTGCAGAGGGCAATGATGAATATGCTCATCTTCCACTCCATGATCTTGAGTCTATTCTTTATGTCATCCTCTACATATGTACCTTTACCAAAGGCCCCGGCCTTCCACAACTGGATTTTGAGACGCCTGACACAGTGAGCATGAAGGCCTGGTTTATAACAGAATCAATAAAGGCCATTGGTAGCCGCAAACTTGCCGATATGTGTCAACCCAAACATACGCTCATACTAGGATTCAAAGAGTACTTTGCTTCAAGCATGCTTCCCCCCCCTCTACAACCCAGCTGGTCCCAACCATCTGACACATGATAATATGCTTTCCATATTGAAAAAAGCATACCTGACCATGGAAGAATCAACTGCACCTGCCACCACCAACACCATAGAGAAGGGTGTCAGGAATTTGAAGCAACTGAAAGAATCAGGCCCAGGTATGTCAGTGCCAACAAAGAGGATGAAGCAAAGGTTGGAGAGGGTGTAACTGTTGTTATCAGGTGCATAGAGTGGTGGAGTCTTTCAAATTCATGTTCTCTCTCTGTTGTCATTGATCATCTGTTGTCTCTGCTATGTTGTAACTTCTTCAGGTGACATGTATATCTCTACTTATGCTTATCCACCATCATTATTGAGTATCACCAATTTTTGAAATTTGAAATTTGAATGTCAAAAAGCCATAATGGATATTGTGAGTTGTCACTTCCTCACATTCCATTTGTCCCTAACTTTGCTTGGTGAAGAATGTATCTATGTTCTTATCTGGGGGGAAGCTCAACTATGGGAACTGCACCATCATTTTCTGATGCCAAGCATAGTCCAAGTGACTACTCTGGCTCATATCTCCCATCCCTCTCTGACAGTATCTCCCATTCTCTCTCTGATGTACCTTCTTATGAGCCACCAGAATTTGGTATTCTCTCCAGGCAGCTCTGTTATAGTTCTACACCTCTGCCCACCACTGTGATGCATCTATCAAAGCCAAACCCCCAATATTTCCACAGTCTTCAAGAGTACGCCGCAAGACTGGAGAAGAAGCATTTGGGACTAGAAAAGCAGCATGAAGCACTGGAACAGAAGCATCCATTGCTTGAGACACAGCACAAAACACTCCAGTAATGTCAACCATTCTAAATATACCAGGCATACATATGATTATCTAATGGCAACCCAAAGTGACACATATAGTGCCCTACTGAAGATGATACAATCTTTGCCACTAACAGGATCGCAGGTGAAGTTAGTACAAACCAAGAAGCATTTTCCACACCTGTGCCACCATGTCAAGAGGATTATCCCAATATCAAATTCTGGTTCAGGTGGCAGTGGATCGAGTTTTCAAACAATCACATACCAAATGCCATTTCAGGACCTCAAGCTCATGGCAGGAGCCATGCCGCTCAAGGAATAAATGTCACCATGCAATATGTGGAAATGGAAGACAGTACCATAATTAGTGGCAATAGGGCCACCGAAATCAGGAAATTTGTGCATGCTATTTGGGTTTCATTTTCTAAAACTGGTGGACCACCATCAAAATAGGGGCAAGCGGACATCCAAATTCAGCAACAATACCTCTATGCAATGGGTTCTCACTTTCCAGAACTCAGACTATGCGACCTGGAGTGGAAGTCTGAACAAATTGTGACTGATAACTATCTGTCATGGTATACTAATTGGCTATCCAAGCACAATGTACAAGGCCCAAAGCAGGAAAATGATGACATACCATCTCTACAAATGAAGCGTTCTTAAAAGGCATTAGTGAAGTCTGCAGCAAAACAAACAAAGCTGGAAGAAGTGGCTGTATCTGATGATAAAGGAGGAAATGGCAAGGTCGAGGGTGTCCCTACGAGCACTGATAGATCAGCAAGTGACGTTCAGGTCAGGTTTGGTGATATCACCTACTATATGCTAACAATCTAATAGATGGATGCATCCCCGACCTTGGATACCAATATGTTGGACTGGGATCACAACCAATCCATCCACTTATGTCAGTCCTGTGGTATCGGTCAACACTTCATATGATGATGTGCCTTTAATTACTTTCCAAGTGGGTATTCAGCACCCTACTGTCCTCCTAATGTCATCAAACATTGATATCGACAGAACATGTCAAACCTATCAAATCCAGACCCCAATATCACCGGTTTCACCACAAACAAACCAGTGACAAAGGACAACACAGCAGCAAGTCCTACATAGAAGATTTGTCCAAAGTCCCTAGTATCACCATGAATGAACTAATAGAAAATAGCAGGACAGCAGAAAAGTTCACTATGGCAGGGTATACATATGAAGTCCCTGGTACTGCCATAAATCAACCAACGGTGAATGGCAGCACAGCAGCAAAGCTCACAACTGATACTGTTGTTGCTACATTTGAGGTATGTTCTTAGTATTGTTGCCCGTTAACTTGCCATCATGTACATCTTGATAGATAAACAATCAGTTGAATATTTCAGCTGATGTTGCAGCCAGATTGGGATTCAGTACCACAACTCCTCTCTCCTTGGCGGCATTTCCTCTGCCTAGTTCTATGCTCGGCCCAACATCTCCAGTCCCATCCTCGTCCACATCAGCATCAACATCTCTGGCCATGCCCACACAGGGGTTGGTGGGCAGCCCGGATCCTCGACTGATACTACCAACATTTCTCTTCCTGAATCCTCAACCGATACTACCAATGCTCCTCTTCCTGAGTCCTCAACCAATGTTATAGCACATGGATCCTCAAACAATACTACCGGCACTCCCTTTCCTGAATCATCTGTTATGTCACATGAATATTCGGCCAATACTACTACCAACACTCCCTTTCCTGTGCTGCTCATGCAGGCATCTGCAGCTCCAACAGTATTGGTGGGAGATTTTCTGATGGTGTCGCAAGCAACTCCAAATTCAAACACCACTGGCATGTTTCTTGACTTGGAGGTTGTTGGCCAAGCTGATTCCCCTGCCAATGGATGTGGAATGATTGCTACTGCTCCCATGGCTCCTGCAAAAAAGGCCACAAAAATGCGGCCTGGGATATCAAATACAGCAAGGTGCAATTGTGGTTACTGATGATCTGCTTTTCCTCATATTTGCTTCCAGGAGTTTATGTTCACAGGACTGGTGTCAGAAAAATCCATGGGGAACCACTGCTGACTTCAAGAAATACTTTGATAATCTCCCCCCCTAATGTTTTGAAGGTATGTGAGTAACCGTCTACAGGGTGTCAAACTAAGCCTTTTTAGACATACCAAGAGCTTTCAGCTTCAAAGCAGCTTATAGAGAAACAGGTGCATATAATGCAATATCTCTCAATCCACTGCTGACCATCGCAATAATCCAACAGAAACCAAAAAATTCTCATACAGGAGGGGATGCTTAAAATGCAGATATCAGATTGTGCTGGGAGGAAAGGGTTATATATAACATTTAGTTTGCCTGGTTTAATTATTGTTCAGCCTTGAAGAAACTAGATTTATGATTAAGCTTCAAATAGACCAGATGTCTGTACATCCTAGAATCTAGGGTATTTTGAGAAGAATTGAGAAAAATTGTGGATTGAAATTTGCATTGGAGATCTAGCTCTCCCATAGTGGAGATCGAGGGGAATTGAGAAAAGCATGAAAATACTCATTTGTAATGGAGGTATCTCGACTGATATCAATGAGAAATCAAGGTAATGCATCAAATTTATTATTGGGTCGATATTGATAGATAAATGTCAAAATGATAGTTTTTTATTGACTGCTCTCACTCAGATCAGAGCCGATTTTGACTGGGGGTCAGTGACTGCAAACAACCATGTACCACAGTTGCTGATGTAATACTATTAGACGTGTGGCGACCGTTGGGTGACCGTTGGGTGACCGTAAGGGGCGATGCAACATCAATTATGTCATAAATATCGTGATGTAAAAGAAGTCATTGACAAGCTGGTTTGGGAGTACCATGTGATGAGAAAAGTCATGGTCATTTCACACCGACTAGTCACTGTCTTTGCGTTACGACTTTTGTGCTAAGATATAATTATTCAATGGAGCTACTACAATGGCTCCACCTTGTGGCTACAATGCAATAGGTGTGGAAGAAATAAGCTAGTTGGGTGAAAGAACACACGAAGTGTGTCTTCAGACCCGGGGTACTCGACAACAAGAAAACACAGAGACCTTCCGATTGAGAAAATGAACGCGTGGGCGGGTGGGCCACACTTCAGCTTGAGACGGGTAAGGGATTGGTGTGTTAAGTTGCCGGGTGTCCTGGATCAAGGAAAAGGCAATTTTGCCTTTGCCTTTGCCGAAGAAAATGGGAGTGGAGGGTGGGTGAAAAGAACGAAGTGATGCAGAAGGAGCTCGACTTAGGATTTGGTCGAGCGCCTATAAGCCAGCGAGGTGGGAGAGCAGAAGAGAGAAGTGCACGTGATGCACTTCTCGTCTGCTCAAAGACATCATTCTACTTCGTTCTAGAAACGGAACTGGCAGTGACTTTGACTAGTCATCATGACCTGACTTTCGACTTTCAGTCACCGACTGTCCAACACTGCCGCGCACCCCCTTGCGTTTTGAATCCGAATCTGGGGTCAGATTTATCCATAAGAGTCCGCGTTGCCGAGATATCAAATTGGATGCCTTTGCTTGTCCGCAACTGTACAAGCAAGGATGAGCGAGTTTCTCACGTCTCGTCCTTGTGTAAATAGTTTATCTTATACAACCGGGAACATTGTCTCAATGATCAAATAAAAGTTATATATATTAGTATCTGCGTTAAATTAAAATAATAAGCTTCGTAGAAAATTCCAATATAGAACCTTTCACAGATTCAAGTCGAAGGCTACGTGCTAAGGCTCGTACATGACCAGGAATGATGGCCTGATAGCATCGTTGTCGTACACTACCAGCTCGTCGTAGTTCAGACTACCCCCTTTCTCGGCCAAGACCTTTATAGGAAATTGATGAGGCAAGTAAATCCAATGCTGTTGAAAAACTCACTGAATCATAGCCAGCTGGTGGTGAAGTCAAGGACGTGTTGTCTTGAAGCAATTTGCAACCTTTACCAACGATGACTTTGTTGAGCAGGATTGCTTTTAGTTGGGATTTGCAATCATTATGGGAGTAGTCATTGGATCTAGAATCGATTGTAAAAAAACAGACATAAAGCGTAAAAGTGCACTACAACAGACTTTGAGGAGGTCGATGATGTGTAGATTCCTTTTCCGAATCTGCCATTTTGCTTATGGTTTTATTTTATGAACCGAAAACAATGACAGGTAGTGCGCACCTTCCCCAGCCCGTCTTCTTTCCCCACAAAGACACGTCAAAAGAGGTACGCATGATGCAACACAGGGAACAAGTCGGCGCTGAACAGAACTGAGTGTGTCCCTTGTCACCTATATTGCAAATACGACGCGTTCCATGCCAACGACGATTCTCATTTCCTGCAGATCGACCTGTGCTTACAAATTGCCCTCGACTTTCCACTGCAGCTCTAGAGGTGTTGGGGAATTCTCAGAATTCCTTTGTTCATGATCAAGAGAGTTGCGTGTTACCTATAAGCGTCGTAGCCGGCTAAGGATGCTTCGGGTACTACGATCTTGTACACGCGCCGGACAGGTGGGCATGTGGTTCCTGCGTGTCTCCACGAGGCCTTGAACTGTTCGGCCACTGTACGTCATGGAACAACTCGTTAGGAATCCGGACCTTTTTTTTTGGACGATGTAAAAAGGAAAGAAGAGAAACAGACCGCTTTTGAAAGTGACATGTCCGAATGGAACCTCCAGAATCATCGGGCCTTTGTTCTCGGCATCATCTATACAAGGTTGACTACAGAAGTGGGAATTCGCCATCTTGGGCGCTTGGAGACACATCAGGCAGAGCGTCTCTCCTAATCTAGGATGCCAACAAATTCAGCTTTTGCGAAGTGAGAAATGATAACAGGGAACAATGCTAACATTTTGTGCGCCATCGAACAATACTCGTAACCTAGTCCTGGTCCATTCCCCAACGAATGGGGCGGATTCTGGCATCCAGGCGCTTGACAGACAGCTGAGAACAATGAGATGTAAACGCTATGATACGGACTGGAGAAGAAATAATGAGACCTTTTCCGTTCGCTCCCGTGGTAGGCTTTCTTTGCAGCGGACCGTTCGCACTCTTTGCGCATGCCTTGCTGCAGAAATCATGTGTCTTCGTTCCATCGGAATACTTGGGTCTATTATGACAGAACTAGGGATCGGGGAGATTTAGTAAAAATCTAATTCTCATCATGGGCAGACACTCAACGTACATCGCAATTCCCAGAAGTAGTGCTACCAACAACCTGAGCACCAGAAGTTGCGTTAGAGCCGCCCCCGTTGGCACAAACCCTCTTGTTCGCACATGTTTTGCTGCAGAACGGATGTACCTTGGTTCCATCAGAGTGCTTTGGACGCAGTTGACAAACCTATGTTGTGAAAATTAAATTCATGGTTCAAACACCCCCGGACCGATGAGGACTGGGGTACTGACGTCGCATAAAGCAACAGAATTACTAGTCGGAGGACTGGTACCCAGAGTACCATTAGTATTGTTTGCGTTGGTTGAAGGAATTGGCGCAGGCGTGTGAACAGGAACGGAGGCTACAGCAGGCGCATTCCAAGGAGCTTGGGGGGCAGTCGATGGCGCAACGCTAGGTGGCGGATTGGGGGCCGTCCTCTGCGTTCCCGACGACAGCGGGTAACCTGCGATAGAACCCAAGAGCGATAAAGCAAGGGGGATATGGGAGGCCATATTTATGGAATAGTTGATTCTCTAGGCGTTGCCAGTGGATAATTATGGAGAAAGAGAAAGTGAGAAAGAACAGTGATGGATTTTAACCTGATTTCAAGGCCAATTGATCTACACGCCCAGGCAGCATCGATTGCTGACAGCAAACGGTGTGGTTGCTGCGTGTTGTTCACGAGGCCACGATACGGATCCTGATATCAACGCGACCTTTTCTCATTTACTCTCCTTCCATTCCGAACGTAACCATGGCCTCAATTGTGAAAAACGTCGTCCATTGGGGATCCCATTCTCAGCGACAAAAATCTCCCGTTCAGGTAGACCTATGCGAGGTATTTCGTTTGGCAGTCTTCCTCAATAATCGATGTTTGATTTTCTGCAAAGATTTGCGGCAAAAAGCCAAAATTTGTTGACAAAGGCTTCAAGCACCCATACTGTAGTAGGAGCTGCGCACGAAACGGGCAAGGACCCAGTCCGGCCGCTTGTGTATTTCGTGGATGTCGTGCAACAGGCAAACCTGCGTTTGCTAATTTCTGTTCAGACACACACGCCAGGTATATTATGTCCGTCCCTTATCACCCGCAAGCAATTTAAATGAAGCTTTCCTCCGCAGGGAAGGAGTACTTCAGGGACAGGTGGAAGGATGTGAGCTATGTGGCACGCAGCCACGCATTGTGGGCACGATGTGCATTGCTTGTGATCGTCTGGTTTGTGTGGGGCCACAACTGAGAGAACTAAATCCAGATGGAGCGATTTTCAAGAACCGTAAGCTTCCTGCTATTTCTCCCCATTAGATACATCGTTCTGATAAGTTAGCCAACAGTTCGCGCCCAATTTCTTAGTGAATGGGACTCACAGAGAGATACTCCGTCATTTGCAAAGGTTTATGAAATTATAAATCCCCGTGCCGTTCGTAATCAGCACGAACGATACAGGCGAGTACCCTTGACAAAATTTGACAGTGGAAACAGACTGAATAGTAAACGTAGATTGTCATATCCAACATTCGAAGAGATTCGCAGTTTCCATAGTTCTCAGTGCATTTGTGATTTAGGACACAAAGAGCCGACCTTGTGCAATTTCAAATCATGTGGAATCTGCTCGATAGCCAAGTCGTCCTTCAAGTCGTTCGCCTTCGGGGTTGCCAGTAACAACGGACGGTGGGCAGAGAATTGTTGGCTGAAACGAAATGCTGACCGATGATGTCCTAGGTTCGGAGATGGAATCTATTCCTATCGAAATCCGGCTCTCGCTGATCAACACGCGACATCTTGCACTTCGTCTCCATATCGTGTCATGATAGCCTGTGATGCGTTGGTCGAGCGATCACAATGTACGGCTAACGAGGTCCGTCTTTTTGGCTTGCTATTAGTTGATCAGACGATTGAAACAGTCATCACAGTTCACTGAAGAAGAATCGCTCTTCGTTCCATGTTCAGACGCCATCCTGCCGGTATATGTCTTCATGTATACTAAATTGAGTTCATGAAAGACGTGAATTCCCATCTTAATGGCAATTAGACCACTTAAATTTGCGACACTAAAACATTGTTTATTTCCCGTGGGCGCCCTCAAATTTACCTAAATCTCTCTCTAGACAAGCCGTATGTATGGCCGTCACCCCCTATAAGCTATCCGTCTTTTTTCTCAAAATTCATTTTTTATGTTTGTTGGTCTCAACTCTTTTTTTGGGAGTACGATTAGGATTTGATGTATGATTCTAATACCCATTCTCGACTTTTATTCATTGGAGTCTGAGTTGGATCTGAATGGGAAAAAACAAGGTTGGGAGGCGATTGTGAAGATTGCATTTATTGATCAAGGTAAAAAGTGTATGGCAGGTGTACATGTGCTGAACTTGATTACTACTTTGTTTCTATTTCTTACTAATTTTTTTAGCGCGTGAACATCGTCTCATACCAGAGGAGCGATATCGAAACCCTTGGGGGAACGAGCACTAGATTCAGGTTTAACCCAAACAAAACGACAGTTTAGTGCGTACCCCTCTGCCACGCATACATTCATGTTATACTAAACCATGTTCTTCTCTTCCGAGAAGGCAGAAACCGATAAATTCAAAGACGTCGTTGTTCATCGGAAAACTAGTCGATACTACCCTTCTTTCAAGCCTGCTGAAATGGTAGGAATCTCTGGAAGAGCGTTGGGAAAGATCACTTCGAATTTCACGGTTATCATGTCAGATCACCAGAAGAACAACTTGGGGCTCAGTTTGAAATACGAAGCGAAGGCTTTGAAAGTAATTGATTATTCAGGGAAGGAAGGTCGAAACTGGGATTATAGCGAGAAAGCTATCGAATTGCCGAGAGAATACAAGGTAATTTTCCCTCTTTTTTGTGGTTGACGAACGCATGTAACGATATCCTATTCTGTAGAGCAAATTCCAACCGTCTTTCGTTGCCTTGATGGTAATGGGGATGGTATGTGCCATTACCGTCTTCTCTGTGGGGCTGAGTTGCCAACGTATATTTATAGGCATGATGAAGGCAACAGATGCGCTTCCAGGTCCAGATCCTGATGGACAAGTCAAGGAAATCAGAAGTTGCCTCAAATCCAAAGGTCTCAGAGATTTCGAGGCCGTGTCTCTTTACTGCGATCAGTTGATCAGGGTATGACTGGATATCCTCAGATATCCTCGCTGTCGAACAATTTCAATCTTTCTAATACCCGCTTGCTCTCTCAAGGAAACCACAGCCGAAATTGAGGCTTTAGCTGATGGCAAGTCTCCTGGATCGATCAAGAAAGCGATTGTCAAAAGCATCTCAAGACAGGCAGTGCTCAGACCTTCCCATGTTGCTTATCGCCTTCAGAACCAGCATTTTGCACTTGGGGGATCGCGTAACAATGGTTCAAGATTCAGGGAGGCCTCAATGCCAAGTCAATGGATGTGTAAGGTAGGCCGCATGTGCCGCAACACGCCGTTACACCAAAAGGTCGAATATCTGAAAGATTATTCTTTCAGGTACCGGCACATATATATGGTGATGTATACAGCTGTATGGCAACCAGCCTTACAGGATGTAGTGTGGGATGTTGGTCTTCCCTTCATGTCTGGTGTCAGCTGGGAGATCGGTCTGTTTGACAGTCGGACTCGCTGACTTTTTTCGTTTTTGATTGAAACTTTGCTTCTCTTTAGATGTTTGCAATATCGTGGTTCAGCAGTTGAATTCAATACGTGCCTGAATTTGACTAATCCTCAGTTTCGTCACGTCGACCGATCCGAAAGCTCCTCCACCTGAGGCTAGAAGGCTGGTAACTCGAAGGTTGTTGACGTCCCGTATGGCGGTCCTGGTCATCCAAGTTGACCATGACTGCTTTGGTTATTCCTTAACATCCCTTGGCCACGAAGTACATGCCCCGGAGGCCCCGCAGTCATAAGTTTTAATGTTGAACATTCTATTGATTTCGAATGCTGATTCTATTGAATATTGGTAGCTGTCTCCCCTACATTTATATTTCATATTGATAATCAAATGGCTATTAAATGACTATTAAATGACTGAAATCTTACGCGTTTTGACCATTACCTGACTAGAAGCCGATGGGACTACATTTACACAACTATATATTCCGAATTGTATGAGGTGTTGATTGACTATCGTTTGACTTACATTGTCTAGTAGACCTGACATTTGTTTTTACAGAGCATCACCTATGTACAGTCACAAACGAAATTTCTGATAATATATAGGTAGTCAACGACATCACTATTGTATGACTGCAAGCTATGTAAATACCCTAATTCTACATAGAATTCTTTCATCGCGTCACCGGTAAGTAATGCATTTCACATGCATGCTCAATGTAAGCACACCCCGCAGTCCTCGCTATGGTTTTTTTCTTGTGTCCGCTGGGTACGAGTACAAGGAGAGTCTGTCAGATCCATAGTCAACCACTTTTCTCAGCTCCATAAACATGTAACATCACGATTCACTTACGATCCACGGAATCGTTATTACCAATACCTGAAATAGTCACATGCGTGATATTCCCTACTCCCGAATTTACATTTGTCCCTGGAACCCCTGTGTTGTATCCATAAGGTGCCATAGGAAGTGGATAAGGATGCCCGTGCATTGGATGGTATGGGTTATAATGAGGGACGATTAGTGGGTTAATCGTGTACATCGGTGAACCTAGATTGTTATGCGAGGCTGATGCGCTCCCGTCAGGGCTTCCAGACGGACGTGAAAAAGGATGCCCACATGTTGAACAACGTGAAGCGTGATTTGGGACGAAGTACCCGCCTGGCGTGTGTATTGGTAAGCCTATACTAAGAGGTGAGTTTGATGCGCTCCCGAGGCCTTGGATGTGTGCTATCGAGTTATCCAGATCATGAGGTACACGATCTGACCATCTCTGAGACTTGCGATTGACCTTGCGACTCGCTCTCGGAGGTTGAGGTGCATAATCTTCCTCTTCTGTGGATCTGTCTTCTGTCTCCTTAACCAACAGGATGGGGTGCGTAGCCACTGGCCGTCTCTTTGTTGACCTTGAGGGATTCCTCTTTACCTCACTATCAGAACTCCTTCTCCCATTTAATTCCTCCTCTTGCGAACTTGCCTCCCCTACCTTGACATCCTGTACAAAACAATCAGGATAGCGAAAATAGATAGCGTACAACTGGACTCACAGAGATCTTTTGAGGAGTCATTGATGTCGGAATAATGTGGTCAGCATAGCTCTTCTGAATTTCCGGTGAGGAAATAGGATCGTATGGGGAAGGATAGGGTGCGGACTGCTTCTTCCAGCGACCGAGGATGAGGGTGGCAACGATTGTAAAAAAGACTGCGCCCCCGATGACGGCGGCTAATTTGGCACAATCTAAGGCTAATATCAGTCAGTGTTTAATAATTGGTCCAGAGAACGTACCTGAAGTCTTGGCCAAGGCGATGTTCATAGTGTTGCCAGCCTGAATACATTTGTTCAACGAATATTGTTGCAATACCTCTCCATCCCAATAGTCATCATGAGGAACCCAAGTAAGCGGGGCCAAACTAAATGAATGAGGAAATGTGGGATAGGATTAAAAGTTGCAGCTCACACGTTGATGGTGGTATAATTAGAGCTTGTTCGGATACCATGTGTGAACGTATGCAGGGATCATTTGTGTGGCATTTGCAGGTCTTGCCGAAATTCCGACCTGTGGAGTTTTAAATTATCCACTGTTGACTTATCTCAGAGATTAGATCAAGATTAGATGTCAGTCATCTCCATATATGGGAATGGCTGACATGTCAGCCATTCCCATATATGGACATCTTATCTCAGAGATGAGTTGGGCTCAGGCCAAATTGACCATCGATATGGATCAGCGCAACCAAGCTCAACAAGAGATAAGACAATGCCTCAGTCAATTTGTTTTTCTTTTTGTCAATATAATCCTTTCAGCCACTATATCAATATTGCATTCAGTCTACAACCGACAACCAGAACCATACCATACATCAATCCTCACAGGTGAAGGATGGGTATTGGAGTTGCTCACTGGCCACCTGGAACGCATCCGTTGTGAACTTGGTGTACATTGCCATGTATTTTTAGAGTTGATCATGGAACTTCGTGCACTTGGCCATACTAGTTCTAGATTTGTTTCTTTGGAGGAACAACTGGCAATTTTTTTGTACATGTGCATCACAGGTTTAACAATCCGCCATGTAGGAGAACGCTTCCAAAGATCTAATGATACAATTTCACGGTAAGTGGCTTTTTTATTTATTTCCAAGATTGCTCAATGATCTCTTAGATATTTTCGGAAGATGGTTGTGATCTTCTCATCCCCTCCTTTTTACACAAAACATGTCTGCTTGCCAACTGTACATGATCCACCACCAACTCAGATCTATAACAACCCAAAGTTCTGGCCATACTTCAAGGACGCTATTGGCGCCATTGATGGAAGCCATATACATAGTGCACCGCCTGCACTGGAACGGCCAGTTTGTCGAAATCGGAAAGGGTTTGTCTCACAAAATTGCCTATTTTGTTGCAATTTTGCTCTTAAATTTGTTTATTCTGTTACAGGATGGGAGGGATCTGCTACTGATGCACGCATGTATGAGGATGCACGGGCCCATGATTTGGATATCCCAGCTGGCAAGTATTACCTTGCTGATGCTGGTTTTCCACTATGTCCTGAACTTCTGGTACCTTACCGAAATGTACGCTACCATCTTGCAGAATGGGGTCATGCCAATGTTAGGTTGGTCTTGAGACTTGGATTCTTATAAAGCTTCAGAACTGAGACTGTAATAGGCCACGCAATAAGGAAGAACTATTTAATCTTCGCCATGCTTCAGCACGAAACATCATTGAACGCATATTTGGTGTACTGAAGCGCTGATTTCGTATTCTTCTTATTGCTCCAGAATACAACCTTGACATTCAAGCACGAATCCCAACAGCCTTATGCGCTATTCATAATTTCATTTCTACATACAATGCCGATGAAGGAGTATTACTGGATGCAGAAATATTTTTTGATTCTGATGGTGAGGGCCAGGAGGCTCCTATCACAATGGTGGAAGAGGAAAATACAGAGGCTGGTATGAAACGTGATCGTATTGCACAAGAGATGTGGGATGACTATTTGCAGGTATTGCATGATAGAGGGCTTGACATTTCCGATGACCTTGAAGATGATGATTTCGATGATGATGATTTATAGTCTCTTACAATATATGTAGTACCCAGTCTATTCCGATAACAATATCATTGGTACAAACATAGGAATGGGATAAAACATATAACACCTATTGAAAATACAGACAGTCATTGCAGGAAATCCAGTATCATACATCTAAACAGCCACCGTCCTCAAGCTAACACTGAGTGAAGCCATGCCTGATGAACATCATCATCAGTCAGATCAAGGTACGTCTGTGCAGCAACGATGTCGCGTTGGAACAGCCCAATCAATCTAACCTTTTCATCCAGTGATAGATTGTCACTGATATCCTGCATGCGTGCTATGGCTAGACTACGTTGTGAGGCTGTGGTATTTTCAGGTGTCGTCATAGATTTTTCAAAAACGTCAGTTAGGCAGCCAATTTGAGCTTGCATTGCTACCATAGCTGCAGCAGGGGAGACTTTAGCAGCAGCAGAAGAAGAAGAGGCATGATGAATTGCGCTATGTGAGCGTGACCCAGATGCTCCTGCAGATCGTTGTTTCTTAGCGGAGTGATTGGATGGCATGGCAGGAGTAGTGATATTTGTAGATGAAGTATGATAAGGATGCTCTGATGTTAGAGACATGGTAGAGTGTGAGCGTTTGCCAGAATTAGTAGGAGGTGGAGCGGGATCTTGACTCTTATCGGTATCCATTGGAGCTACATTCTCGGCAGTGCTTTGGTTACAAGTATCCCCCATCGTATGCCCACCAACCTGCACTATAGGATGAGAAACTAATGTTGCTGAACCCTCAACAGTATTGTCATCAGGTTTGTTGGAGGTTGATGCAGGTGAAGCAAGAGTGGGGCGATGGATATGTGTCCCACGTGCGGCTGTTGAGAAGAGAATGTTCTGCATTATGTCGTGGTGTGCCCACCCTTTGTTTCTAAATGGCTTGAGTTCTGTCTAAGAACATGAAGGATTTATTAGATGAAAATGTATATGGGTGGATGATGGTTATAAGGGAAGAACTAGAAAGAACATGGTTTAGTATAACATGGATGTATGCGTGGTAGGTAGGGGAGGGGTACGCACAGCAAGGATAACAGACAAAGTTGTTTCCGTTGTTGCGGACACTTGAGCAGCAATGCCATAAGCGTGTCCTTCCAAGAAAAGATTTTACTGCCTTCAGGGAGTTCTTCCGAAGTCCGCAGAAGCAACCTCTGATAAAGACATTTGCACAGCTTGTTCTCATTCTTCATCAGGTCCTTCATAATATTTCACGAACGCGCCGGATTCTAGGCGTTTCCAAACTCAGTAAAGAAAAAGACAATCGTCAATCATCTAGGCCAAAAAAAGAGCAGAACGACAAGAAAACAAAACAAGAATGAATGGCTCACCCTTTCAAAGGCCGAACAGTAACACTTCAAGGTCACCAGTAATAACACCATACTGTTCGAATACCTTCCTTCAATCCGTTCGGCTTTCGACTTCCAATGATTCGAACCAGGAGGGGTAGAAATCACTTTTGCAGGACTTCCAGGCGTAACCACGAATCCGAAACAGCAACCACCAACCCTTCCTGCAAAAATGGCCGATTCATGAATGTCCTTTCATTAACCATCTCTCATGCGGTGTCTTACGTTTTCCTGCCCTTGTACATGTTCTTGACATGGATGATCATGGATTTGTTACGACTTTCTGTTCCGTGTACGTTGACCCCATGATGACCTAATAAAGCGGTATGTGGGAGGGTGTGGAGAGATGGGAACCCTGCCATGGCTTCGACACCTAGAGCAACTCCATCGCAGAGCCCTGGAATGAGGTGTAGTCTATCCAAAGTAGGTAGATCGAATGCTTCCACTATACAAGCACATCGATAGAGGGGAGGGGATGAATCCTGGTAATGATGGTGGATAAACTGTCGTTTTGTCTGGGTTGAACCTGAATTTAGTGCTCGTTCCCCAAGAGCTTCGACATTGCTCCTCTGGTGCGAGACAATGTTCACGCGCTAAAAAAAATTGATAAGAAACGATATAGAAACAAAGTAATCAAATTCAACACGTCTGCCATACCTTTTTACCTTGATCAATAAATGCAATCTTCACAATCGCCTCCCAATCTTGTTTTTTTCCCATTCAGATCCAACTCAGACTCCAATGGATATAAGTCGAGAATAGGTAAATTAGAATCATACATCAAATCCTAATCGTACCCAAAAAAAAAAAGGTTGAGACCGACAAACGTAAAAAATGAATTTTGGTAAAAAAGACGGACCCGATATGCTATGCCATTTGCTAGCAATACCCATATCGATTGTTCATAGGCGGAAATACCCACGTCCTGCTGATGTCATATCTCCCATTACTCACTGGAGCTTCTCAGGTTAACAACATTGTTATCGTCGGGTATCCACCCCACTGCACACATATACTTAGTTCGCGAAGATGAAGAACGACTTCGGAAGCGAAATCCAAAAGTTTGAAATTTGAAAGACTTGTAGAGGCGCAGTGTAGGAGAAGCATTCCGCCGATCCTTCAAGGCTGTGTTTGCGAAAACTGGTGTTTATCCATATAAACCTGATGCAATCTCTAAAGAGCGGAACTTACCAACTTGAACACACAGACATCCTTCCCCATTCTCCAGCCCGGTGAGAGCCACATCACAGTAATGGGTAGAATTATCTCCCACGACGCACATAGCGCGATCTGCTGACCCATCCTGTAAGTTGTAACACACCTGCAACACCAACCAGGCAACCAAGCGAACCTATGATTGATCCCGAGGTTGAGATGCCAACAAAGCGCATGCGTGAATTATATGGTGCGCTAGTGACGACATTGTCCAGCGCTCTTCTTCCGTCGAAAACACGGACCACGTCTGTCTTCTCGCCAGCAGCCCCAGTTCTCGAGTACCTGCCAGAAATGCCCAACCAGATATCAGTCCCACGAAGCATTACAGACACACATTGACGAACTCACCAAAGACTGCTCCAACTCGCGCGACATTATTCGGGCTCGGGAAGCCATCTATGACAGGAAAAATGCGCTGGTTGTCGTCCAGCACGTTCATCTGGACTTGATCAATCCCTGGAGACAAAGGAGAACAAAACAAAAGACGATCGCACCAGCTTTTTTCCCAAAGGACCTGGTCGACATCTAACTGCTGATGGATTTTGTGATAAGCTGCGAAAGAGAAGGGGAACAAGGCAAAGAGGAAGACAGATAGAGAGGCAAGCAAGGTCACGAAGGATGATGCTGCTAAGATTCAGTTAGAATGTCCATCACCTTGCTGTAAAGCAAGGTCTCTCCTGGGTCTAAAGTCAACATTTGTTGTGTCACGTTCTCATGAATCAATACAAATAAACACTCCACTTTTTCTTCCTGGTCGAAACTCACAAAAGCTTCCGAAATGTTGAAACACCCTTTGTACTTGTTTGTTTTCTTGGTTTACGGTACAATCCCCCCTCATTGTACATGTTCTTACAACCCAAAATGAAGGTTGTGGCCTTAAAACATACTCACACCCCCAAAATCCTCCAGTTGCTTTATGAAATCTTCATATATTGACGCAAATGTCATCATCGACGACCACGTGCAGGCACGTGTGCGCTTCTGGATTGATTCCCACGCCCACGTAACCATGGCTTTCCTTTCATTAATACACCCTTATTTTTAATTCCATTCTAATGTTAAACTTAAAAGCTGCCGCATCCAATTTGAATATAGACATCCTCAACTGATCGACTACTGACATAAACAACCCAAGCTTACCTCAAAATGAATGTGTACTTTCAAAAGCCGATGGGAAAAAAAGAGCAATAGAAGAAGACGAAGAGGCTACCGCAACTGATGGTGAGGCCTCCCTCACTGAATATCCATTGCCCAAAAAAAAAAAAACAGAACAAATAAACACTGAATACTCATTTCTTACTCTTTCGCTTCTTTTTTCCCTTAATGTATAAAACCAAATGTATCAATACAAAGTGTGCTTAGTAATTCAGCAAGGTGTCAGTCGACGAAGTCGACCGCTAGTGTGTGTGTGGGAATAAATGCACATGAAATTATAGCCTGAGGCCCATTGCATGGCATTTACGATTGAGATTGCAGAATTTAAATGTAACAACGGGACTACTAGTAAGTATGAGCGTGAGCATAAACAATATCTGTATAACAAAGTATTACTCAATAATGGAGTAGACGGATAACAATGAAGGTATTACCAGCAGGTTATGTGAAAGAGATTGTATTTCTCGAATTTCTTAAAAATGCGTCACAGGCATCCGGTGAGACAAGTTCTTAGTAAAGTAGAACGCGGGTATGGAATGTCTTGCCCGATAAAAGCGCAGAGTTGATGAAGGCCACCCCAATTTGCAAGCTCATCTTGAAGAAAATTATTACACAACTTCCTATCAGATTGACCCTTGAAGGTAGCGTGTCAACGATTATCGGCATTACTAAAAGAACGAGTCCTATTTATAGGACTCGTAACCGCTACCACTTCACCATTAGCCACGAGTAGCCACGCCTCTTACAGCACATGATGACTACGTCCCTACCTTGAATCTCACTGCTCAAGCATACACCTATCTCTTCAATCTGATGTGTGGTTGTAACTCTGATTGAAATCCTTCAGATCGTACCAACCTCTGCACCTTTTGCCGGCCCAATCAAGGTTCTCAGCTTCGTTCTCACAAGCTGATGTCGAGATTGCCGTTAGTGTTTTTCCACTGTAGCAATTGAAAATGTCTAACTCCTTCCTAAGTGCACTGAGTCCCCATTCCCCAGTTTTTCCACAGTTGCTGGTCCCGCTCCTACCGTCACCCCAGTGTAGGTCCACTGTTTGTGTGAAAGACCCTCCTAAACTAGACTCGTGACCAGTCGTCGATATGAGATCAAAAATAGAGCCTCTCGATATTAGGTTCCCTTGCTCGTGTCCGGTTCCCCTCTGGGACAAAGTATACACTACAAATCCGGTAATGGATGTGACATCAAACATCTTGCGTGACCTAGTTTAGTACAAGACTGTCCACTACGTGGATGTGACTGGATGTGATTGGTACGAGACTAGGGTCCTAAAATAGTCCGACCGCATTGCTGGGGCCTGCCCACCATTATTAGAATGGGTGATCACGGGACATATAACCCTTGTCTTGAAATTTATGTGGTTGGTTTGAAGTATACAAATCTAGACGAGAGCAATAACAATGTGTGGCTTAAGCTAGAGGGGGAATATGCAGTATATTCATTCAAACTGATGGAGAATTCCGTCCCCAAAGGCTACAAATAGTAACGAGTGGCTATGTAATAGATATGAGACCTTTCTGCTATTGGTACATATTCCTGCTATCTACTCTGGTCCAAATCAATAGGTGGTACTTTGTCGAGGACAATTACTAAACTAGCCCTTTTCAAATTGCCATAAGGTGAGGATGTATCAGTGTATCAGTGCACGCATAGCTCTAGCAATGCTTTTAGGCTATTATGTCCCAGTCTCTGCTCAGGTGCCAGCATCAGCATATCTTCCCATATTTATAAGGGTACGCCTACGACTTGAAGGAAGTTGTCGTTCGCAACTTGATGAATGTTTTGATTTGGTATAGTCGTACAATAGCTTGAATGAATTACCATGTGATATGGTAATACATATCCAAGGAGTCTGTTCTAAAACCTACTGTGAGTTATCTTAACATCTTTTTTCGATCAACTTGAATCCACCAATTGATCCCAGCCTTTGCATATCTGATGGATACCACGTGAGTCACGTGATTTTACAACTCCGATCATTGTTGACATTAATAGTTCAAGTTGGTTGGACTACAAAACTAAGAGCCTGTTTGGATATGGTTGTTGGTCGGAGTGTGGACCTATTTTATGTGCCCTGCCGACACTGCCGAGCCAACATTGACTCGGAACTTTAATTTTATGCATTGTGTTTATCTTCATCGATGGCAGATCAATTAAATCATCGTGAATTCCTTCATCGTGCATGGGCAGGTGCCCTCACTATTACTACATTGTGTGCACAATATTCTGCAGTTCTCATGACTTCAAACTCCAACTCCAAGGCTCAGTGGAACGAGGAAGAGACAACAGCGCTACTTTTATATCTTGATGGTTGAAAATCTGAGACGGAAAGTGTTGGGAACTTCAAGAAACCTGTATGGTCCAATGCACCCAATATAATCAGTCATCTCCTAACCAAGGGGCCACCAAAAACATCAAAAATGTGTCAGACCAAATGGAGCAGTGTGAGTAGCGAGCCCTTGCCAACTGCCTGTTACTGACTCACTATCCTTCCAGCTGAAGAACATCTATACGTCAATCAAGTTCTATCGTACAGCATCTGGGCTCTTCTTTGATCCTAAGGAAATGGGTGCTAACATACAAACTGAAACTGAGGCAGTAGTTTGGAATGATCTTGTCGCAAAAAAGGTACATTCCGAGTGGGCAGAAACCGATAAATTCAAAGACGTCGTTGTTCATCGGAAAGCTAGTCGATACTACCCTTCTTTCAAGCCTGCTGAAATGGTAGGAATCTCTGGAAGAGCGTTGGGAAAGATCACTTCGAATTTCACGGCTATCACGTCAGATCACCAGAAGAACAATTTGGGGCTCAGTTTGAAATACGAAGCGAAGGGTTTGAAAGTAATTGATTATTCAAGGAAGGTCGAAACTGGGATTATAGCGAGAAAGCCATCGAATTGCCGAGAGAGTACTCTTTTTTTTCCGGGTTGACGAACGCATGTAACGATATCCTATTTTGTAGAGCAAATTCCAACCCTCTTTCGTTGTCTTGATGGTAGTGGGGATGGTATGTGCTATTACCGTCTTCTCTGTGGGGCTGAGTTGCTGACGTATATTTATAGGCATGATGAAGGCAGCAGATGCACTTCCAGGTCCAGACCCTGATGGACAAGTCAAGGAAATCAATAGTTGGCTCAAATCCAAAGGTGTCAGAGATTTCGAGGCCGTGTCTTTTTACTGTGATCAGTTGACCAAGGTATGACTGGATATCCTCCGATATCCTCGCTGTCGAACAACTTCAATCTTTCTAATACCCGCTTTCTCTCTCAAGGAAACCGTAGCTGAAATTGAGGCTTCAGCTGATACCATCACCAAAAGCAAGTCTCCTGGATCGATCAAGAAAGCGATTGTCAAAAGCATCCCAAGACAGGCAGTGCTCAGACCTTCCCATGTTGCTTATCGCCTTCAGAACCAGCATTTTGCACTTGGGGATCGCGTAACAATGGTTCAAGGTTCAGGGGGTGTCCCATTATCTGTCGAAGGAGTGGTGGTAGACCTCAATGGTCAATTGATGTAGTGTGGGATGTTCCCTTCATGCCTGGTGTCACGCTAGGAGATCGGTCCGTTTGACAGTCGGACTCACTGACTTTTTTTCGTTTTTGATTGAAACTTTGCTTCTCTTTAGATGTTCGCAATACCGTGGTTCAGCAGTTGAATTCAATACGTGCCTGAATTTGACTAATCCTCAATCCAATCCGAAAGCTCCCCCACCTATTCACAATAATGCGCTTTCAAACTTCGTTTCGGTCAACATGCAGCCATCACACCAGCACCCGGACAGGCGGCAGCTTCAGGTTTCAGACCTGCACCTCCCGTAAAATCAGCCATCTTTTTTTTCTTATTTCAAGTAAAATATATCCCTGACTTGGTTTTAAATTTCTCCAAAGTCCAAACCAACCTTCACATGTTCACATCATGGTTAACCCAAATAGAAGTGGATGGCGAGGAGGTCGTGTAAATGGCCGTGGTGGACCGCCAGCCACCCAAGCAAGTCCCAACAATGCATATCGAAATTGTTTCGCCTGGTGCAGCAGGAGTGCCGTCTACACCGTTTATCCCTCTCATAATTCTAACCGTGGAGGAGGGCCTCCACGAGGCAGAGGTTTTGTTCCAGGATTTCGTGGTGGTCGTGGCTTCGTTCCAGGGAGTGATCGAGGTCGAAGGCTGAGGTTTCCGCGGCAGAGGTCGAGGGTCTGATATTAGTTGTTTTCATGTGTTGTATTATCATACTGGGTCGAACAGATGTGCTTTCACGCGTTATATAGAGGCTCCTAAAAGCATGAGTAACAGAAGAAATGCCGCGACAGCTACAGTGGCTCTGGCAACAATTTCTAACATTAACACTGCTGTCAATGAGGCCAGCATCTTTTACTAATTTCGGCGGTCTCTGAACAGTGGCTGACCGGTATCGATCCTAGTGTTGTGCTTACCTATGTTACAGGGGAAGCAACGCTGGACTTGTGCATTTGTCGGTGGTTATATTTACTTATATGATTTCAACAGATAACATTACTTACAAGGGAAGGTTCTCATCCTGAGTCCTCCTGTCTTACCTTTAACTCTATCCTTGTCACCTTAGACTAGCGGATATCCATGCGCTATAATATATTTCGTGCCACCCTGTTTATGCTGAGTCTTGGGCTCCTCGCCCACCAACGACGCGCTGTGTCTCTTCATCAGAAGATGGATCCAATTTTCGCCTTCTGATCAAGAGACACAGCCGCTCGCAGCAGGGTTGCCATGCTCTCGATGTTTTTGAGTGATTGTGGGAAGCCCTGTTTGTCAATTCATTACGAGGATCTCTTCCTCCGGTGGTGTTCAGCTTCATGAGCCTCCCGTGTCCTTCGCTTGCTACTGTACATGTTGTCCACTGGTTAGGAATGGTGAATTTTTGTGTAGTTTTTCATGCGCCCTTTCCGTCGGTTGGTTGGCCGGTCTTGTTCAGTATGGTCTGACAGCATTCCGCATGATTGCTGCGTTAGTCATCAACAGAGCCACGCACCTAGCTCGGATTATTTCGATGTTAGGAAGACATATGTAGTAAAATATACAGTCTTATCATCAGACTAGGCCATCAGGACATTTAGAGTGTGTCAAGTGGTACAATTTTCGGTGCACTGAGAGTTGGACCACTGCTCTTATGTAATCAGAACTCCTTTCTTCTTGCCTCTCATCACCCACTGCGCATCGAGCACAACAACCCAATGTTGAACGATATGAAGCGCATTTATAGGAAATTTAGCAAGTCTAAGAAAGTAAAACACACATCTCTGACCACCACCGACGCTCTTGGTTCAAGGCCTGAAGTAGCAACTTCGATATCGACAGCCATAACGAGCATCGCTGATCTCATGCCATCCGTTCCTGCTAGCGCTGTAGCTGAAAGGGTTCAAGTTAATCAAGCCGTTGGAATTAATGTGAGTATTCTTCTTCGCCCATCGCGTCCAAAATTACTTATCCGTCGTCGTCGATTAGGTTACCCAGGAACTGCAAGTATCCGCCTTGGAGATCAATGGTCATTTTCCCGTAAGCGTTCAACTTATCTCATCACATCCATAATCACTCAATCCTTGTCGTCGATCTGACTCGATCAGGCCGCCCATGAACTCCAAGTCTCCGCCCCAGTCTCTGCCCTAGTGAAGATCAATGACCCTGCTTGCGTAAGCATTCAACTCGGTCCATCACATCCATAACTCAATCATTGTCGTTGATCAGACCGACCATGAACTCCAAGTCTCAGTTGCTCCTACAGTCCGTTCGGAAGAAACTTTGCTCTTCTCACCTGATACCGTGATGCGAGCCAAATTGGGATCTACGGAATCAGAACAAAATCCCTGTGTGAGTTGATTACACCTGCTGTTCTCGGCTATTCCTGATGATCAACAGACCCAGCATTCTGGCTCGGGTCTCCTTCCCAATGCCAAGAATGTATTCATCACTGGCAGCACTTTTGTGAGTCTTCTCTTATACTGTGCAAATGATTCCGCAATAATTGTACATATTTTATCTGCCAGAACCATATAGTCAATATGCCTCCTGCCAGTACTGGCCAAGGACAGGTAAAGATCCCCGTACCTCAAAAACCAAACCCCAGTCCAATCTTTACTGGACGGAAAGATGTACTCAACAAACTTGGGAAGATTTTTGGTCTTCGTACTAATAGTCAATTGATGCCAAGGCGTTCTTGTCTCCTCTGGGGATTGGGAGGGATTGGAAAGACCCAGATCTGTCTCAAGTTCACAGAAGATATGTCTGACAGGTAAGCATCTTTGCATTACATTCATGACAACACTGGATTCATTTCTTACTCTAGTTTTTCACATGTGTTCTGGGTTGATGCCTCCTCTCTTGAAAGCATTAAAATGTCTTTCAGGGGGATATCCACCATTCCTGCTGCACAGGTTTTTGGTTTAGATGGCTTAGTTGAGTCTGCCCTGCAGTGGATATCTCATATTCAAGAGGAATGGTTAATTGTGTTTGATAATGCTGATGATCCTTCTCCAGAGGTGGTGGCCAAGTTCATTCCTCCAGGTAACAGAGGTAATATTCTGATTACTAGCAGAAACAGATCCATGGGAAGGATTGTATCATTTGAGAACAGAATTGCAGTCAATGAGATGGAGGAGTCAGATGCTATATCTCTCCTTCTCAAGTCTAGCTGTTTGGATTCCTTACCTGAGCATCAACAAGCTGCTAAAAGGATTGTCAATGAACTTGGCTACATTCCTCTTGCTGTTGATCATGCTGGTGCTTACATTGAAGCTGGGAAATGTGATCTCAATAAATATCTGAGACAATTCTCCTTACATCGTCAGACTCTCATGTCAGATGCTGCATTCACAGGAGCATCCAACTACAATCAAACAGTGTATGGGACTTGGGATTTATCCTTTAAAGAAATAGAAAGGAGAGCTAGTGGACAATCCACTGTGGGAAATGCACCAGCAGCCCAGGCTGCAATCCTAATCCTTCAAATATGTGCTTTCTATCATCATAGTAATATTTCCAAGGACATATTCCGATCTGCTGCTGAGGAGTCCAGGAAATATGCTATTGATAGTGAGGTAGCTGAAAAGCTACCCCAGGCAATCAATTCATTGGATCATACCCTACTTGTACTGGACAATAATGGTCAGTGGGATGACTTCCTGTTTGGGCAAGGTATTGGTGTGCTTCTGTCATTCTCCTTGATGAGAAGAGGACATTCATCTGAAATGTTGTCTGTTCATCCTTTGGTGCACTGCTGGAGTAGAGAGCGAATGTTGAAATCTGAGCAGCAAAGAACATGGGAGATGGGAGGCATAATCTTGTCCTGTGCAATTCCAGAGAGATTTACAACTCAGGATTATGCATTAAGGAGATTGGTTCTTCCACATATCAAGGCAAATGAGTTATATAGGAGCCAGATAGGACTTATCAGCCAGTACTATGATGATAAATATAGTAATTTTGCACTAGTAATGAGGGAGAATGGAGAGTGGAAGAATGCAGAGCAGCTAAATACTCAAGTGATGGACATGAGGAAGAAGCTTCTTGGTGCGGAACATCCATCCACCCTCACAAGCATGGCAAACCTAGCATCTACATACCATAATCAGGGAAGGTGGAATGAGGCAGAGCAGCTATTTGTTCAAGTCATGGATATGAGGAAGTCACTTCTTGGTGCAGAACATCCAGACACCCTCACAAGTATGGCATATATAGCAGCTACATACTGGCATCAGGGAAGGTGGAATGAAGGAGAGCAGTTGTTTGTTCAAGTCATGGACATGAGGAAGAATCTTCTTGGTGCAGAACACCCATCCACCCTCACAAGCATGGGAAATCTAGCAGGAATATACCAACATCAGGGAAGGTGGAATGAGGCAGAGCAGCTCCTTGTTCAAGTCATCAACATGATGAAGAATGTTCTTGGTGCAGAACATCCAGACACCCTCAAAAGTGTGGGAAATCTAGCAGGGACATACTGGCAACAGGGAAGGTGGAATGAGGCAGAGCAGCTAGAGATCCAAGTTATGGACATGATGAAGAATGTTCTTGGTGCAGAACATCCAAACACCCTCACAAGCATGGCAAATCTAGCATCCACATACCATAATCAGGGAAGGTGGAATGAAGCAGAGCAACTAGAGGTTCAAGTGATGGACATAAGGAAGAAACTTCTTGGTGCAGAACATCCAGACACCCTCAGAAGCATGGGAAATCTAGCATTATTATACCTTAATCAGGGAAGGTTCAATGAGGCAGAGCAGCTACAAGTTCAAGTCATGGACATGATGAGGAATCTTATTGGTGTAGAACATCTAGACACTCTCACAAGCATGGAAAGCCTAGCACACACATACTATAATCAGGGAAGGTGGAACAAGGCAGAGCAACTACAAGTTCAAGTCATAGACATGATGAAGAAGCTCCTTGGTGCAGAACATCCAGACACCCTCAAAACCATGGGAAATCTAGCAGCCACATACTATGATCAGGGAAGGTGGAATGAGGCAGAGGAGCTGTTTGTTCAAATCATGGACATCAGCAAGAAGCATCTTGGTGCACAACATCCAGACACTCTCACAAGCATGGAAAATCTAGCATTCACATACTGTGATCATGGAAGGTGGAATGAGGCAGAGGAACTAGAAGTTCAAGTTATGGACATGAGCAAGAATATTCTTGGTGCAGAACATCCAGACACCATTACAAGCATAGGAAATCTAGCAGCCACATACTGGCATCAAGGAAGGTGGAATGAAGCAGAGCAACTGTTTGTTCAAGTCATGAATATGAGAAAGAAGCTTCTTGGTGCAGAACATCCAGACACCCTCATAAGCATGGGAAATCTAGCATCTACATACCATGCTCAGGGAAGGTGGAATGAGGCAGAGCAGCTGTTTGTTCAAGTTATGGAAGTGAGGAAGAATGTTCTTGGTGCAGAACATCCAGACACCCTCAAAAGCATGAGAAATGTTACAACCTTGAGGAGTGCAGAGGGAGATCTGACCCTAGACAGTTGTGTTAAGAGATTGAAAGTGAAGATGAGCCTCAAGAGTGCCAAGGAATTGCCTTGGTATTGTCTTAGAGGTTTGAGATAGAAGATCTTTAGAGCAGTAAGGTTCTCAGGAACTAGTTAATGTACATCAATGATAAACTAGGGTTTATATACTAAAAGAGTAGAATGAAAGGCATGAGATGACTCAGGTAAGTGTATGGTAATTGCATGTAAAACATATGTAAAAGGAATGGAGAACACATGTGATGTAGTGACAAAAGCATTCTGTGTTACAACTTTGAAGAATTTAGATGAAATAAAGATCTGATTCTAGAGTTGAGTCAAGAGAAATCAAATAAGAGAATAAATGAGAAGAGTGCCAAAGAGGATGTCTCTATTGGTATTGTCTTAAGAAGTTTGAGAAAGAATGTATATCCTTAGAGCAGTAAGATTCTCAAGAAGTTAGAACTTCAGTTGTAGACAAGCAAAACCCACTAATAAAAATGGAAATTCCTTGATGGCTGAAAAAACACTTGGAAAACATGCAGATAGGTCAAGGCAAGCTTGTGAACAATTTTCATCCAGATCTCACAAGCTGTCCTTGAGAAAATAACCATATAAGGAAAGTGACCCTGAGATTATGGCAGGTACACTCAAAAAAAAAAAAGGAAAATTTAAGAAAAAGTATGGAATCACTTCCTTTCATTGAGGGCAATACTATGTTTGTCACATTTTCAAAAATATCATCAAATGGTTGCCCCACAAAAAAATCCCTAACTTTCAGGTATGAAATGGTCTGCCCTTTTGAGAATGATAATTGCTGCATGGCCTGCCTTCTCACCAAGCAAGAGGAGATTACAAATCAAATTTCTATGCTTGAAACTGTGATCTGGGAGGCTGATGGGTGTATTTTCTTGCCTAAATTTCACAGTGAACTCAACCCAATTGAGATGGTGAGCTCATTGTGCTTGGTAGTATCAAGTTATTAAGATATTCAGTGACTTATTTTCTATCAACTGTAGTATTGGGATGGGCTAAACATTGCTATTGAGCAGTATCATCATATGCATTCAAAATGCTGCTGAGAATGCTCTTATTAATAACATGTGTCCTGTTGAGGTAATCAGGCAATTCATCTGGAGATAGATGTTGGCATACTGCATGGGACTCACAGGAAGGGCCATGCAGTGGGCTGTATGCAAGCAAAAAGGTCACAAAAAGGCTACCATGACACATTTGAATACTGTTCTTAATGATTCTTAGCCCAATTTTACTTCTAATGTACATATGTCACCACCTAAACCTATCCAAACTTGGTTTCATCCAACAAAATGTTGTGGTATTTGGGCCTAAAGACTTGTCATGGCCAAAACATTGTGGTAAAAACTTTGGAGATGCATTTTTTTTGATGCATTTCATCAATGTGAACAAGAATATGAAAAAAATTCACCCCTACATGCACTCCTTGCTGAGATACTGTTACAATCCAGTCACAAGTTGTTCCATTATCGGTTCCATCAGAACCGTGTTCCAGACAACTAACTCCAATCTGTAACCATTACTTACCTTTGGAATTACTCCTCCTACCTTCGGGTCTGAAGGTTTTCCATATTATTCTGACCCTCTGCTTTTACTCCAAGCTCATCTCCATCATCATCTTATCAACATCTTATCTTATCTTCATCAGCACTTTCCTATTATCAGTCAGCAACCCATAGTCAGATTATTCACCCAAGAATGAAGGACTTTCTGGGAGCAGACCACAGTACCTTATTTTTATTTTTTACATTTAGATGTTATTCTTTAACAATATTTAAGTACTTAGGGATGCCAAAGTTCAGTTCGGTTCAGTTCAGGACCCATTTTCTCAGAACCAGAACCAGAACCAGAACCAGAACCAGAACCAGAACAGAACCAGAACCAGAACAGAACCAACAGAACTGGTTCTCTTGGTTTGGTTCTGGTTCAGAACCAGTTCAAACCATAAGAACCAGTTAAAAATAGACTTTTGTTAGGATATCACCAATTCGCCAAGAAATTCTCATTTTAAATTTTATTTTCTAAAATTGCATCTTATTTCTTAGAAATAAATATATCTTGAAATTTGAGGCCAGAAGTTTGTAATATTGGTGTTATAACTATGACATCACTAAAAATAAACATGAAAAGAAAAAAATGCTACTAAATCATTTTGCCAACTAGTGACAACTTTGAATTGGATTCTTGCAATAGGAGTATATTAATATTAATAGAACCTGAAGTTATAAAGTACATGAGACATATTATTGATTATGTACTATGCCAGACCAAAAAATGATGTACTTCTGATTGGAAATATATTGTGTTGGTGACTTGAATAAATATTTTCATTACAGATACTGTTACGAACATTTCTTTTTCTTTTCTTTATCTCCACCGACCACATGCTCGTTTCACCTACATGCACTTTCCACATCTCTTTCATCTCCGCCACCACATGTTTTCCTCTCTCCTTTCATCATATGCTTGTTTCACCTATTTATACCTATACAACATGCTTCACATGCGGACGCCTTACCCTATGCACGACCCTCTCCATTAGTATAAATACCGTATTCACTCTCTTGTATTACTTTAGCTAATTCTTGAGATCCTTACCTCGGTAACTTTGCTCTAAGACTTTCTCAAACTCCTAAGACGCTGCCTTGAGATTCATCTCTTGGTAATCTTTTGAGCTCACCAAACGAACGAACGAACTCTTATACGACTGTTTACGGCCAGAAGCCTCTGAGCCGTTCGAAGTTGTAACAGATACAGGTACATTGTGCCATTTAACCTGTAAAATAATGCAAATAAGTAAATATATTACTTAAATGTTTGCCTTGGGATATAGTGGTTCAGAATGGTTTGGACCAGTTCAGAACTGGTTCTCATATTTCTAGCCAATCAAGAACCAGAACCAGAACCAGATGGCTGAGACTGAACCAGAACCAGAACTGAACCAGATAGTTGGTTTGGTTTGGCTGGTTCTGGTTCTCTGGACTGGTTCAGAACTGAACTTCAGCATCCCTATAAGTACTCAGACTTGTATGTTTTCCCTCAGTTTTGAATATCAACTTAGCTTCCTTCTCTTGTTCTCCCTCTAAGTCCCTTGGGCTTCCACTTCTATTCCATTTCCTTTCAGCTCTGAAATCAGGACTCCATGTTGAGGTATACGAGTTTTGACTCGTTGATTCATTCCTTAATCTTTTATTATCTTACATCTTATATCTTATCGTTTCTTTTATCTTGTGTCACATTACGGTCACATTTATTACTCACGAATTTTAGTGTAGCAAGTCTCAACTTTTACCAAAAGTTGAGACGTGAGTTCATTCGTTTACTATTTTAATTACTTCGTCTAACATATACCTAGTCATTATTTCATTGCTCTAGGTATAATAATTAATATACAACTTTTACCAAAAGTTGAGACTCATTATTTCATTGCTCTAGCTGCGAAATATTGCAACAGGTTATGGGCCCCGAAGACAAACTGTCCAACCTCTCGATGAACTCCAGTACAGACACCACAACCCTAGCCATTCCCAAGCTCCGTGACGACGGAAGTAATTGGGCTGACTATGAGCCTCGAATTCAAAAGGCCATGGGTTCTAAGGGGCTGTGGAGACACGTAGAAGGAACCGCCACCGCGCCTAAACCATTTGCTGTCGTCGATGAAGTCCTAGTCCTATCAGACAGGAAGACGCCAGCTACTGAAGAGCAAATAGAAACCAAGGAGATCAGAATGGTTGAATTCGAAAAACGCGAGTACTTAGCTCAGCATATCATTCTCTCAACAACCTCAACACGTCTCGGATCTAAAATAAAGAACTTAACATCAGCTGAAGACATGTGGAAGGTTGTTAAAGCCGACGCGACGACGAAAAGTACACTGTACCTCCTCGACGCTGAAGATCAGCTCTCGAGTATGAGGCTGGCAGAGAATGAAGACCCGAAAATTCACCTTACAGAACTCAAGCAACATTTTCAATTGATGACGCAAAGACGCGATAATCTTCTGAAAATGGGATCAACACTATCCGATACACGATTCAATATCATTGTCATGTCTTCATTACCTGAGACTTACCGACCTACTCTCCAAACCATTACGGCAGCCGAACGAGCCAGTAGTCTCTCAGGAGGCCAGTCACAACGTATGAAAACGGATGACCTGATTGCCTTCATCATCGAGGAGGCTCAGCATCGTTTAATCAACGACGAACGTGGCAAAAATGCCGAATCCGCACTTGCTGTCCACGGAAAAAGGGGTGGAAAACCTAGACACGCCAACAAGAAAAGGTTCGAAAAGCAAAGTCACAGTAAAACCGAATCCGATGACGCATGCGGAAATTGTGGAAAGAAAGGGCATAAGGAACCGGATTGTTGGTCCAAAGGAGGTGGTAAAGAGGGTCAAGGGCCGAGACAAAAGAAATCTAAGAAGGTTGAATCAGCAACGATCGCAGTCGACGAGGAAGACAATAAATTATTTGCCTTTACTTGCACATCGGACTATGTCGATGTTGCGAATGCGTTGCCAGTCCCGAGATCAAAATTGGGTGGATGTATCGACAGTGGAGCCAGTAGTGATTACTCTCCGGATCGTTCCAAGTTTACCAATTATCGTCCTATCGATCGCGACATTACTACAGCGGATGGACGAAGGGTTAAAGCTGTTGGAATGGGAGACATGCTCCTAGAACTCCCAAATGGGTCAACATGGACCAAAACAACCTTTAAGGATGCAATTCACGCACCGGATCTAGCCTTTACCCTCATATCCATCAGCAGATTGGAAAGGGCTGGATGCCTAGTGACGTTCCATAAGGGTATGTGCACAATTAAACAGCGAGACGGACGTACCATCGCAACTATACCTCGGGTGAACGATCTATATCCTATCCCTGCTCCGGACCCATCCAAAAACACGCACCACGCAAACATAGCTTCTCAAAAAATGAGCATTAATGAAGCCCATCGAAAACTCGGACACATATCAGTACATGCTATCAAGCACGCGATCTCGAAGGGACTCATTACTGGTATCGACCTTGATATCAATTTGAAGGTCGAATTTTGTGAAGCATGTGTGAAGGCCAAGTCCAATAGACTTCCCTTTCCGAAGGAATCAGAAACTAGGGCCGCGAAATACGGTGATCGTGTCCATTGGGATCTATGGGGACCAGCGTCAGTAAAGAGTCTAAATGGCCATTACTACGTGGCAGCTCGTATAGATGATGCAACTCGTGAAACAAAGCTCTACTTCCAAGAGAAGAAGAGTGAGACATTTAAATCATATAAACGAGATGAAGCTCTTATCGAAACACAAACCGGAAATCGTATAAAGATTGTGCGTTCGGATCGTGGGGGAGAGTTCCTATCACGACAAATGATTGATCATCAAGACGATAAAGGAACTAAACGAGAACTTACCGTCCATGATTCTCCACCCCAAAATGGTACAGCCGAACGTGGCATGTGCACTCGAGCTGAACGCGCACGAGCTCTCCTTTTGTCATCCGGTTTACCTCGTTTCCTATGGGAAGAAGCCATGAAACACACAACGTGGCTGCAAAACAGAACTCCTGCACGTGCGTTAGATGGTAAAACCCCATACGAAATGATGCATAAGCGAAAACCATACCTTGGAGGTATTCAGGAATTTGGTGCAGCCGCCTACGTAAAGGATTTGTCGGCTGGGAAATTAGACACTCGAGCTCAGCTTGGACGTTTTGTCGGTTACGACTCCGAATCCAAAGGATATAGGATTTACTGGCCTGGAAAACATTCAGTAACTGTTGAGAGAAACGTGGTTTTCAACCAAAATAACATACGAACCAACGAAAGTGTTAACATTCCTGAAGATTCACTGGCTGAGGGGGAGAAGGATAAGGTCATCCAGCAATCTTCCAACACTGCCGAAATCACAAATGAAAACACTGAAGATTCAAATGTTCAACCTATCAGTGAAACTCAATCCGAACTCGAACCAGACAAAACTTACCAGGAGTCTATAATCGACCCCATTTCCGAACCTATTCCAGACTCCATAGACGATGACCAAACTCCTCAATACGGACGCGGTCATCGAGCTCGCAAACCAAAAGGAGCATATAAAGTAATCCATGAAGGTCTTACAGCAAATTTACTCCATTGTGAGAACCTAGAAGATGACGAAAATCAGTTACTCATCCTTAACGAGGATGACAATAACCTTTTCGATGACTTACCACCTGATTTCGCTCTCGTAGGTGGTGTTATTCCCGAACCACCATCGCTTGATGAAGCCCTACGAGGCCCAAACGCGAAACATTGGCAAGCGGCACTGGAATACGAAATTAGTCAACTCGAAAAGATGGGAACTTGGATCATCGAAGACTTACCACCACAACACAAGGCAATACCTTGCAACGAAGTTCTAAGAACCAAAAGAGGGCCTGATGGTGAAGTTCAAAGTTACCGTGTTCGCATCGTCGCAGGTGGACATAGACAAGTCGAAGGTGTTAATTACACCGAAACATTTTCAGCTGCTGCGAAAATGCCTGCCGTACGAGTCGTCCTAGCTAATGCAGCTGGGCAAGACTGGGAAATCGAACACGTAGACGTAAAAAGCGCTTACCTCAACACGCCACTTAACAAAACAATCTACATGAGACCACCTCGTGGTGTGTTAAAACCGGGCCAAGAAGGGAAGGTCTGCAGGTTGTTGAAAGGCTTGTATGGGTTAAAGCAAGCCGGTAGAGGGTGGTATCTCGAGATGAGCCGGGTGTTCCTAAAAGAATTAGGGTTCAAGCGCTCGGCAATCGACCATTCTGTATTCTTTCGACAATCGGGTGATGAGCATACCATCGTCGCTGTTGCAACGGACGATATGGCAGTCACATCTAAAAGAAAAGCAGATGCTGAGCGATTTAAATCCAAGATTAAAACTTACTGGGAGATAACTGATAACGGACCCATTAAATGGTTCCTAGGTTTCGAAATCAGACGCAATCGCGAGGCTAGAACGATATCCATCAATCAACATGCCTATATTGAAGCCATGGTCGAAAAATTTAGACTTACTAATGCGAGACGCGTTTCGACTCCAATGGAACAAAACACCCAGTTTTCGACTGATCAGGGACCGTCTACCCCTAATCAGCTTGCGAAAATGACAGGAGTCCCTTACGCTAAAGCTATAGGGAGCATTTTATGGCCTGCAGTTGTTTCGAGACCCGATATCGCTTATGCAATAGGTGTATTGTCGCAGTTTATCCAAAATCCGGGCCAAGCACACTGGGAAGGACTCAAACGAGTCATCGTATATCTCGGATCTACAAAAAACCTGTGGCTCACCTTTAGTGGAAAGACAAATACCCTCGTTGAAGGCTTTTGTGATGCAGACTGGGCTAGTCAAAGCCATCGCCACTCGATATCGGGATACTCATTCCATTTCGGTGTTGGAGCGATCTCTTGGAGTTCGAAAAAGCAACATGTGGTGGCGTTGTCGAGTACGGAAGCAGAATATATTGCACAAACACATGCTGCAAAGGAAGCACTGTGGCTGCGCAGTTTCGTCAACGAAATCAGAGGAATACAAGAAAGACCTATGGTGATGAACTGTGATAATCAGGGAGCCATTGCACTCGCGAAGGATAACAAATTTCACTCACGAACGAAACATATTGACCTCAGGTACCACTTTATCCGGGAAGCTGTGGAAGATAAGAAGATATCGATCAACTACATACCAACCGATGAGAATGTATCGGATATCTTCACGAAGGCACTAGCGAGGCCCAAGTTCGTGGGTTTTGTTGAAAAGCTGGGGCTGGGGGAATTGGAGAAGGATCGTGTTTAAACTCAGTCGTAACAACAACAAGAAGTCTTATTGTTGATCGATAACGCGATCAGCACGTTCGTCATCACATGATGATCGCGCACACGATACGGATATCAACGGAGTCTAACTCGAGGGGGAGTGTTGAGGTATACGAGTTTTGACTCGTTGATTCATTCCTTAATCTTTTATTATCTTACATCTTATATCTTATCGTTTCTTTTATCTTGTGTCACATTACGGTCACATTTATTACTCACGAATTTTAGTGTAGCAAGTCTCAACTTTTACCAAAAGTTGAGACGTGAGTTCATTCGTTTACTATTTTAATTACTTCGTCTAACATATACCTAGTCATTATTTCATTGCTCTAGGTATAATAATTAATATAGAACTTTTACCAAAAGTTGAGACTCATTATTTCATTGCTCTAGCTGCGAAATATTGCAACACTCCAAAGGAGCTGGTAGCACAGCACATACACTGAGGCTATAATCCTACTCCATTACTGTCTCTGTTCAGTTCTGTCTGTTCTGGTATTCCATCTGATGTTTCTGCTAGCTTATCAGATACCAAATTAGTGGGCTTTGTTTGTCCACAACTGTAGCTACAGAACATCACTAGTAAACTACAGTATTTACACTAAATAAGTAATATGAAAAGAGCATGGTAAAGGTAGGGTAGCTGCATGTAAAACATATGTAGACAGCAAGGTAAACACATGTATAAAAGGAATGAAGAAAAGGCATGTAAAAGGCATGTAGATGAAACATATGAAATGAAAATAAACACCATTTAGGCAAGTACACATTATATTAATTTGTTTCTCACATTGCAAACACCCCCTTTTCAGTCCACTTCCCATCCCTAGGGAGGACAGTCACAATTTTCTCCATATACAACATTTTACTGAAAAATCCTCATACTTTTAACTGAGACCATTCCTTCTGGCTATGACTACATATTTTATGCATCTGCATAACATTACTCCAAAAAAAAAATTTCAAGACCTGTACATCTTTTAAAATATCCACAAATATTATGGCATCCTGCCTGTATATATATCTTCATGTATACTAAATCGAGTTCATGAAAGACATGAATTCCCATTTCAATAATAGTTAAATTATTACTGCACATGTATATTTGGCCTGTCAGGATGCCAAGGGTGTCTTAAACAAAGTTACTGCCAGAGATTTCAGCTTGGATCTGGTTTTCTGAGGAATATCCCCATATACAATAAGGAACGCAGGCCGTATAGCATCATTGTTGTATACAACTGTCTCTTCGTAATTAAGGTCTATTCCAGGCTCACCGACGACCTGAGATTTTTAGCATTCAAGTTTGACAATGTCAGGATGAATAAACCTACAGAGTGATGGCCGCAGGGAGGTTCAATCATATTTGTTGCATTTTGACGGCGTTTGTGTGGATTACCAACAACCACACGGCTCGCCAGGAGCACACGACGTTTGGAAGACTCGTCGCCATTTAACACGTAGTCATCAGCCTCTGTCACGGGAATTAGCAAGCGAAGGAGCGTGCAGAATGACTTGGACTTACTTGAAGAGCAGGATGTTGTATAAATTCCTGTCCCAAAGCGACGAAATTTATGTTTCGTACCTGTTAAATCGAGCAAACGTTAACTAACCAACGCCAGGCCATGCAAATTCAGCAGTACATACCACATTTAAGAACGTCAAATGAGTTACGGAGTATGGAACATAGATGGCAAGCTGGCAGATTGCACAGGCGGGTTCTACTCCCATCCTCGGCCAAAGAACAGTATCGATTCGTTCCATGAAATAATAATTGTTCGTTGGCAGGATCCATCGACCGATCCGGAAGAGCGGGAGAAGAAGCTACAAGTGCCCTAACCCGACGTTAGCGGTTGTCCTTTCCATAGTAAGAATAACCTTACCGATAGTCGTTGTATGGTTTGAGACTCGCGTCGGACCATAGGATTTTGTATATTGCTTGGAGCTGAGGTTTCTTTCTGTCAGGGTGTTTCCAGCCTCTGATGAACTTTTTCTCGACTAATATTTGGCTCTAAGTAAATGCAGAACATCAAAGGCAAAAAAAAGGAACTTGAACCCACGGGTCGAGTAAAGGGGGTCTCCGGTCGAAACCGGCACCAATCGTTTCCACTTTCTATTTCCTTGATTCTTGGGATGGTCAAGACTGAACTCGTCAACGGTAGACATATCACTCTTCGATAAGGCTGATTATTGAAAGGGACCATAATATATACGATTTCCGTTGCAATTTGAATCCCTTGAGGCAAAATACGTTTCACGAGCACGACCGTGGCGGTGCATTCCATGCGTCAGCGTGGTGGTTAATATGACCGGTTTCGTGCACCATGATCATCAGCGCATTTCAGCTACAATCAGCCTGTCAGAAGAGAGAGAATCCAAGTGACAAGGCCCGGGTTTCGCTGAATAGCGTTTGACCTGATGGATGTCTCTAAAGCTCGCAATGCGCTTCCAGATATGCATAGTTGAGGCAAGCAAGGGAGGTCAAGGCGTCGAAGCATAATCCTACTCGTGGACACCTCGCTAGTGACGGACGCATGTCACAATCCTACCAAGATCGTCATCCGCAACTTGTCCGCAACTTAAAACAAGCATTGAGGCAAGGATACCTCATGCCGTCCTTCTTTGTTGCACAACCACTATGACGCTTGTGGACAGATAGCATCCAGAAACGTTTTTTGTCACGAGGAAGAAGTGAGGACTAGGAATGCATTAACTAACGTGAGATTGGTGCAAAGGAGGCTCTAATCTCACCAAAAAGCACCGCCATTCAGATTTGCCATTGCCATTTCTTTCAGAACGACAAAGACCCTCAACGAGTTTGTCATTTGCCAAGCCATCCCGATATGCTTTCCCGAAAGACCATTACCATCGTAACTTCGCCTTCCACCCCATCCAAATCCTTGCCCCCGTTGGGTACCAGCTGCACATCACCGACCACAAAGCAAGCGTCGGTCTACCGTATTGAAGAACGAAGCAGGACGATCTATATAGCCTCTGACGATGACCCATCTCAATGGGACACTCATAGTTTAAATACCATATTCACTCTGGCGGAGGTCCCAGAGTCTGACCAAGATCATATCACTGAACAACCCATCCGTAGAACGAAATCCCATGTCGATCGTCAGGCCGCTCTTTCGCCTGGCCCCTTGGATAGCATCGAAAGAAAACATGAGAGTGTTCCCAGACTCAGTGTATATCGCGCTCGACTTCCTGGAATCAAGAGCGCACCACTACATCCCTCGACTAACCTGGCCCTACGTGATAACAGCCCGCATGGGTCTACTTCCAAACTCTCTTCAGCACGACCTCGCATCCTATTTTATCACAAGGACGACCCCTATTATGGATTCACCAATTTCTCTCCTCATCCAGTCATTTACAATGGGAAAAAATATCCGACGAGCGAACATCTTTTCCAGTCGTTCAAAGTCCGTAATGCCTCGATATAAAATTTTCTTGCAACTTATGTCTCCGGCACAGTTCCAGGGACATCGGCTCAATCTTGCAGAGCACATCCGTACGTGCTCTGAAAGACCTAGCGTCGCTTTTTCAGAGGCTCGACGCTTCCAACCTGAAGCAAGACCTGATTGGAAAAAAGTAAACATCGAGAAGGTATGTTCCACCGTTTTATACTCTCTAAATAGACGTAACAAAGGTAAATAGATGGACGAAACTTTATATCACAAATTTACGCAACATTTCGACCTTCAAGCAGATCTACTCGGAACGGGAGACGCAGAACTCATTGAGGTAGGTCCTGTATGTGTTTGAACTTGCCGACCCACTAACGGCTGTGCAGGATTCCGACAAGGATGCGTTTTGGGGTGTAGGTGCTGATGGGAAAGGACGTAATGAACTTGGAAAATGCCTTGAAAGGCTGCGGGCTAGACTCCGTGGTACCGGACGTTAATCACTATCGATCACAGCCTCGTTCCTTACGTGCTTATTCTCTCCTGTCTTTGCTGTATGGCTTGCAAACACGTGTTTATCCTCACGATTGATCTTATGGCGCTGGTTTCAAACATGCATTCACAGGTTTGTTCCTCGAGGTACACACGACCCACGCAGTAAATAAGCTCGTTCACTGAATCGTATTGATCAAACCGTTCTCTCCAAGATGGTGACCTCTTCCCTAGCAGTACCTTCTACCCAGCCTTCTCAACTATGCGAGGTATGTGATACTTCAATTGTCTCCCTCTTGCAACCTCTCAACGCCTCTCTTCCTTAGTATTGTCATCAGAAACCCAAATTCTCGAACTTTCCTTATTGTTCAAAGACCTGTGCGGGCCAAGCAGCCACGTTGTGTAACGTATGAACTCTCCTTGGTGATGAGCGTCTAACACGAATTGATCTGTTGAGTAGCATTGTCACAAGAAACCCAAATTTCAGAATTTCGATTACTGCGGTAAGAAATGTGCAGCACAGGCAACTCCTGCCAAGCCCGTCAACGCTGGGGTCGCCGCCAGCGGAGCTCAAGCGACCGGAGGCTCGAAACCAAAGGGCAACAGCGGCGCCAATAATCAGCAACAAGCAACCCAGGCCTTTGATCCTGTCCAATTAGCCAGTGCGTTCGTCAGACACATCGTTACGAAACCATGTTTAACCCCCTGTATCGCAGAGCTTGTCGCCCAACATATCCCACAAGTTCAAGCAATGTTTACTCCTCCATCTAATCAAGGTGTTGCTCCAGCAGCACAAGTCGTGCCGGCTAGCACGCAGTCTAACAACCCATTTTTGAACCCCATCAACCAAGCAGCATACCAAGTGCCTCCTGCTGCCGTGCCTCCGCAAAATGCAATGACGAACGGTGCAGTTTACTCGGTAGCTTCATCGAACCCACTCCCTGTGGCTCAACAACTTCACATTAGCACGCAGCCGTCTGCCGATGATTCTGAGTGCCTTATCCCTGGCTGCGGGAAGCCTGTCCACGTTGACGCGAAAGGGGTAAAGACCAGTGATTATTGCTCGATGCGTCACCGAGAGTACGTCAGTTTCTCTGAGCTGTCATCTACCTTCAATGTTTAATGTTTTTTTTTCGCACAGGGAGGCTGTCACTTTGTGTTTAGCTTCCCCTTGTATCATGTGCCTGGCTCTTCCTCAGGGAGAGACTGATTATTTTTGCTCCCGAGCTTGTAGGGAAGAATCGATGAACAAGGAGAAAGAATATGATGATTGCTCAGAATGATTTATTCTTGGTTCAGCTTGATGGTCCTTCCTTAACCACTGTCCTGTATAATTTTGCACTAGTAGCGGCAGTCACCGCTTGATATTATCTACTTTAATGGTTTGGTTCTGATGATCAATTCCCGTTGAGACTCAGGTGATGATGTCTAACATCATGATACTCCACACAGACCCATGATTTTGGCGACGTGGTTCTGCTTGAACTCAGCCTGGCACACAGGTTTACCCCTGAAACCATGTTAACATCAGGTGTTAGTGCCAAACATGATTCAAATTAATTTCAGAAGATTCAGTCCGCTAGGTATTCTAGCAGATGCGTCGAAAATGGTGATTAGTTATATGTGAAATGCAAAGGGATGCTAAATGCGATAATGAGGATTGAAAGAGGAAGGCGTGGATGGTAAAAATACAATGAAGATAGTGATGCGGAGCCCAACGAGTCAAAATGAGAGCAATTAAGTATTATACAGCACGTTGAAGAAGCAATGTAGGGCGTAATTAAAAGGAGAATTTAGTTAAAATACGACGGAAGGTCTCTGCGGAAAAGAGACAATGAGATGAGAAATGGGGGCAATGATTGAACTGTTATAATGACTTACCACGAAGAGGGCTGGTAGGTGGTGACTGAGAACGCATAGGGCAGTTGTGCATCCTGAATTCCCGCTGGCCTTCATAAGAACCCTTGCAACGAGGACATAAAACAAAGCTAGCAAAGAAAGGAAGAATCAGGAAAAGCTTGATCTCAATGATATTTGCCCACAAACCGATCGTGAATGTCATGAATGTGAAGGTGATACATTAAAGCCTTGATGTTAGCGAGCGTGTCCCGACAACCAGGTCGATGGCAACAGATTTTTTTGTTGGGTCCCAGACCCGCTGATGCGACAACAGCAGCAGCTTCCTCATACTAAACAGGAGTTATTATTTGATTTGAAACACCAGAGAGACATTGACATACCGTATTCAGCAAGGCATCCTGACGCGACTGACGATATTTGGCCTTGATATCCTCTTCGGGTGCCACCGGGGCATACTCCGAATCCGACAGTGAAGCAAGAGATGAATTGTCCAAATGGTCTGGTTCCGAATACTGAGAAGGAGCGCTCGATCGACTGTCACTGGGACCAAGCGAGATTCCAGCCCGGTAACGAATCACAATCTCCTGAGCAGGGGTGCTGCTAGATGTACGACAGCTGGTGTGACTAGAGCTCGGAGAAGGGAGAGAAACAGGACTACAAAATTCCCAAGTGCTGTCGTTGTCCGACGCGTCGTGCTGCTGCTGCTGCTCAGCTTCTATGATGCTAGCCTTCGAAGGAAAATAAATGCCATAGCGCTTGGGATTACCCATTACACGTGAAACTTTCTCAGTGAAGAGAGAGTAGTTCATGGCATCATTAACGAGCAAATGAAGAGTGCGAGGTTCCTGAGCCATTAAAGTGAAAAGGTCAACCGGCGAGGGGGACTAAAAGAAAACTGGGTGAATATCGACAATGGCAACACGGTCGTTTATATAGGAAATCCCCGGTAGCTCTGACTTGTGGCATCTTGGCTACCTAAAAGTATGGTTTCCAGTTAAAAATGATCCCAATCCGGAAGAGGGCCACATCAAAATATTTCTATTGTGCGGCTGTGCCAACAAAAGAGCACGGTTGCATGAAATGTCCACTGTTTCAATCACGAGGCAGCTAAGAAACGTAGAACCATGACTCCAATTGTTGGAGTTCGACCGCATAGAAGAATTGTAGTCTCAAGGAGCTCAGGCTGAGCTGTGACTGATTCAAGGAGCAACTGACGTTGAACAAGTGTCAGTGGCAACAAGCGTTGACGTGACTCAAGTATGTCACGTCACGGGTTTTCTTTTCTGCTACAACCAGTCTCACAGGGGGACTTAGGTATCTGACTATGGCTTCCTGCATGCGTAATTTATCTCAGAAGTCCACTCAGAGGACGCTTTTATCCCCTGCATCTGGGTCATTTTCCCTGGCTTCTCGAACTGTAGTACTTGGTCAAAATGCTCAGCCTAGATTCTCGGAAAATGCTGGCTACACTCGCTCAATTAATACAACCCCAGCATACGAAGGTCATATTCCAGTAAACTGGTTCGAAAACGCTTTTCTCGCTGTTGGATCAGCAGTGATGTCCCTAGTTGACCCTCGCAGAGGAGGTGCGGAATGTGATCTTTTTAATGACCTGAGAGTACGCTGAATGAGTGCTTCCCTAGATATGATTGCTGCTTTAGGAGAAACAACGGCTGGTTCAAGTTTACCACGTTTAAGGGATTTAATGCTGGAGAGCGCTGAGGGTCGGCGGATTCTGAAGGAGAGGCCTCGCGTCAATTCAAATACAATCAACATGAATAAACTTGCTCAACATCCTGAAGGTACCTTTGGACGAGCATACGTAACTTGGCTTGAACGTTGTGGGGTTACGCCGGATACTCGTGAACCTGTGCGTAATTCCTGTGCGCGATAAAATGAATGGCTCATCTGACATCTCTCATCAAGGTTCATTACATTAATGACCCAGAGCTGGCATACGTTATGCAGCGCTACCGTGAATGTCATGACTTCTATCATTGTATCTGCAATCTTCCCGTCAATGTCGAATCAGAACTTGCTCTCAAATATTTCGAATTTGCCAACCTGGGTCTTCCTATGACCGCGATCGCAGCTCTATTCGGTCCTATCCGTCTGACAGACAAGAAAAGGGCTCGACTTTTCTCCGAGTACGTTCCTTGGGCCCTGAAATGCGGTGGAAGTGCCCGAAGTTTGATTACTATTTACTGGGAAGAACGTTGGGAACAAGACATCAATTCCATGAAGAAAGAATTCGGTATCTGGGATCCGCCGGAAGCTCGATGGAGCAAACCATTGAGCGAAGCAAAAGCCTTGGCCGACAAACGCCATCAGGGAGCTGCTACAGGGTAGCAGTAGGGTAGCCTAACAGCTATATTATACCGTTGTTATTCGACTAATCCAAGTCAAGCGCTCTTTCGTTATTGATCATATGATGACACTGACAGCGCTACCGCAGTTTTGATTTCATTGTCCGTACTTATATGATATTTATCCGAGCTAGCCAGAAGATCAACGGCTTCTCCTGGCTTCTCTAATCCCCACGAACTATCACTCAAAAATGACGTGGAGTTTTGTTTGCAGTTTAAACACTGGCCAGTCATCATACATTATGCATTTGAATGGCTCTACTTGAATTTGACCAATGAAATCCAGTTATTTTAAACCTTGTGGTCGCCAAAAGTGGGCAAGTTCCTTATGTAAATCCCACACTTGTACTTGGATGTAGTAAGCACTTGCAACCCCTTAAGGAAAGTACATACTCACTATTGAATTTTATGATTTTCCAGTTTGTGAGCGTGCCTGCCTAGGTCTGTCTGTCTGTACTTACTATTTACTAGTTGCTAACCTGCGTAGAATGTGACTAGCCTGAAAGAGTCTGGTTATTCACTCAGTTCTCGGCGGTGAATATTGAATGGGAACAGGTACAATCATCCAGACTGCAGAGGCACAAACGAGCACGTGTATACATAAGCACATCGATATTCAAACCCCTCGAGGTAGCTGAGGTTCTCTGGTCATCGTCAGGACTAACCAAGGAATTACTTCCGCGCCGGAACCGAACTTCATGCTGGCAGCTGGCAGCAGCTGGCAAGTTACGGTCTGTCTGAAATATTGCAATCACAGCTCACGCCAAAGCGGCTAAATCCCCTCCGAAGCCTCAATTCATGCATACGTAAGATACATAATCGTCGAGACGACGACGGATGACGAACTTGTGTGGCCAGCAGCTGTTTTTTTTGGCGAGGCTACACCCATAGAACGACGGTCAACCATTGCCTACGATTGGCCGTGTAGATCTTAAGGATATTATTTTGGTTTATATTGGATTGGCACTCCACCTATCGTAGCAGGACCCCGAAAGTCCTGTTTGATGTCTGAAAATCCCCATTTTTATCAGGACTCCAAGAGGTCAAAAATGGCTCTTGTCGCGACTCGCGAGTTCGGCCGTCATACAAGCGCTTTTTATGCCGGTCTTGGGATGGAGGTTTTTAACCAAATTTATCGGACGTGCGTCGTGCTAGAGGAACTTTCAGGGGGTCCTACGACAGAGGAGCTGATGGACTAACTGCCTAGGCTGCATGCAACTTGGCGCGGATGGCCGACGCTCACCGTCGATCTCAATAAATGGATCCGAAAGGTTGCTGTAAAGTAACTATAAACCCAAGGGGCTGAGGTCACGGGCACGGGCACTAGCGTATACTGGTATAGTAATAAAACTCTAAAAATTGATCGTAATCGGAGGACAACTTGGAGCGTCCAACTCTGGTCAGGCCAAATATCTGGATATTCAATATTCAATTCTAATCCCTGGTATACGACTACCTGCTACATGTCAAGAGTACACCTGTACAATCTATATCCCTCTATCGCAACTGATTTCCTATCTCGGAATCCCATTGGCCTATTGGCCCATCGATCTAGACCTGTCACAGTTGCCACGAAAATCCTGCATGGGTATATACACGCCGCGGCCCCCCTTATCAGATCCCGATCCGTTACTCAATGTCAAATGTCAACAACCCACCAAAGGGTTGGCTTCGCAAAAATTCTCAAACCCATTCCGTCTGCTATATAAAGTACCATTGCCCCCCACTTTTCTCATGTAGACTCTTTTTCGAGTTTCATTCCTTATTCTTTTCACTGTTCAGCATATCGGAAATGAACAAATATCATACTTTCCCCAATTGCATGGACGTCATAATTAACGACTCCGACGGATCAGAACATCTCTCTACCAAAGCGCTTCACCGTCGTGTTCGTATTCTTTTTCTCTTGAACCTCCGTTTGCGCCATTAAATTATGTCCCACACACCATCTACCATAACCTGTCATTCATTCAGGCTGGCCTTTACTCGAGCATTTCGTTTCCAAGTTGGTGGCCTGTAGACGAATCACATATCTATGCATTTGCAGAAGCAGCAAGCTCTCCAGCAAAATACTCCACCTTCCAACTTTTGGGATGCAAAGCGCTGCAACGTTTTGGTTGTTTGGACATATCAACAACACTCTCTACGTCAGCTCGCATTGGGGCTATCGGCGGTACAGTCCTGACACTCATATATTTCGCCCTTCTTTTCGCAAGGAAAGACCAAATTCGTACTGAGAGTACCACAATTCTTTCGTTCTCCACATACGCGATCCTCCTATCAAAGGAGATGACATACAGCGCCGTCGCCGCTATCATTGGAGCCGTGGCCAAAGGACTGTACAGTCCTCATACTCTATCAACTCACGCGATCGCTGGTGTTTTGGGACCCATTCTTTTTCTTTTGTTGTTGTTCGGGGGGTTGGGGTTGGTAGTATCATTTGTCTGGATGATTGAAAAATTCAGAGATTGGTATAGTGGATACTAATGACTCCGCCCCAAAAGTTTTTCTACCGCTTGATCCGTCCCTTTTCTTTTCGTTGTCTAGTTTATTTTAAAAAAATAATTTCGCTGTGCAAACCAAGTTTTTTTTGACATTACCTACCTACATACAATAATTCCCATTCATACGCTGTATCGTACAAACATCATCCATATTCCGTTTTTTTTACCCGTATCGACTCTTATATAACATAATCCCAAAGAGGCGTGTTTTACATATTAGATCCTGAATGAGTCCGGGAAGGCAATTTTGTAAAGATCTGCAATGATGAATGTCAGCATGTCTAGCCCCTGAAACGATGCACCCTTCGATATTTGAGCCAGCCCATGGGTAGCTACTATTTTTATCAGGTGAAATTGAAATATTATGTTCGAGGTCCATTATTCCATATGAACAATCAAGTGTCGTCACGCACAGGGAACAGATTCGAACTGGAGTTGTTCAACCGCTGGGGTCGGATGGTAATAGTAGTATATACGTGCAGGCAGTTGTTTCTTGAATCGGTCACAACAGCATATGTACCATGAAAGCACCTTTTTTCTCACTCCAAATTGAGATCATCATTCGTATAAGCTAATTAGTGAAATGCCTCATCCGGTGCATAACATTCAAGCTCCTGGAAGTTCGGAGAAAGTCATCCACAGATCCGAATGTTGCGGGCTTGAGTTGATGTTGGCCAGTGATCGCACTGATCGCTAAATCGATGACACTTGCAAGTCCTCTAGGAAAGTGTTTTCGAGATTCTGTATCTGCGAGACTGCCTTTGAGCGCACATCTACATGTCAACCCCTATAGACGCCGGGACATGACATGACAAAATAACTTTCTTAGTGCACGTGACATCATTGATCAATTTAGACTCAGTGAATGTTATGTGAAGGTTGATTGACATCGATGATGTGTGAATGTCATGAGAATGCCGCGTGGATGCCGCGTGGATGTTCAACGTTCAACGGTGACCTTTCTGTTGTGTCGTATAATATTTACACGACATCCAGATTTCACAGATATCTATATTAATATGAGTAATAATATATGACCAACTTCATCCGTCGAAAAATGACCAAAATTTAATTTTTAGGATCCTCTTAAGCTCGAGAAATTTATTCTAAAGAAATCGAATTTTATACATTTTTTTTTCCCGATTAATCATTTTTACTGAGGATCAGCGCCGTTCGTATCGTCTGGTCAGGATATTGATGTTCATAGAAGTTGGGATATGACTATATGGAGATAGCTTCGAAATTTTAACTGGCACCGATACGCTGCTCATTACACTGGCAAGTACAAGAAAACGATTAATATTAAGTATATCACCAATGTTGTTAGACGTTATCGGAATGAATTTCATAAAATTTACTATTGCTATAACTAATTACTATATGGGATTTATGAAACATGTCGTTTTATATAAATACTATTTGTCATTAATCCTGACAAGAATTTTATTTTAAGAAGAAAGTGGAGAAACCAAACAAGATGACATCGGATATATCACTAAGTACTCGAGGTAAGGGATGGCCATGGTGAAAAACTGCAACTGTAAACATTTGGCAGTGTCTGAGGAGGAAATGTCGGAGATGTCGGATATCGTGTGGATCAGGATTTAAAGTTGGCTTACCTTAAAGCTCCCAATCTGGGCTTCCAGAGCTCTGGGATTGTGCCTCTTCATCCTCTGATTCAGGTCCGTCGCTGTCGCTATTTCCTGGCTCCCGTCCATACATGTTCTTCAATGTCACAGTGCTGGATCGTGATCGCTTCTTCGATTGTATCGAGTGAAGTCGATCCTCAAGTTGTGCAGGCGTGGGTAGCGCCAATGCACCAACGCATTCATCAGAATCCTCATGGAATTCCTCGTCTTGAATGTTAGGAGAGGGCGTTAACGACCTAGACAGATTATTTTGATCTAGGTAGCCGTCGTAGAAATTCCCATCTTCCTCCTCGCTGCGGCGCTGTATTGTTAGCAGAACATGGTCGGCTATATGTAGGCCAATAGCTTATTCCACTCACTCCGTGTTCAATTCATCGCCTGAATCGTGGTAGAACTCAAATACTTCCTCAACTGCATTCCGTTCTGACCTTTCTGTTTCTTTAATGTCACTAGCCATCATACAATGGTAAGGATGAGGAATGTCGGAGCAGGGCGTGAGCGCTGAGTGGGGTCTATCAAGATGGTGAGAGCAATGGAAGACCAAGAAGTCAAATAATTAATAATCAAAATGAAAATACTTTTCCAGGTTCATGCTGAGCTATTCTTACCTCCCTTCTGTGGGGTATGGGGAAGAAGAGGCGTTTGGCAACACGTGTGTTCGCTGCAAGTCGACCTGTCTAAGAAAATCAGGAACATGAGAATCACAGCCTCAGGCAGTGTTAAGTATATCGTGGATTGTCAGTTTGTTGAATGGTGGCTGAAATAATATGACGTCTGACATCCAGCGAGTCTGAAAAGCAACGTTCGTTTAAAGATGCAGTAGAACATTGAAGGAAGCCTAGAAGATAATCTATTCAAGTCCGCTTATCAAAAGCGTGAATTTGGCGTGGGTGGCACGGCCCGGGCGTTATTTGTCATACGAGGTTTAACCAAATAAAGCGGTTTCCTGTTCTGGTCTTCAACCTGCAGGCTTTGAATATTAATGTGGCAAGGACTATGGAGAACGACGAACAGGCAGAGACTTCCCAACATTTTCTTGTGTCCGAGAAGATGTATTTCTACAGCCTACCTTGACCCATCGCTTCGTGCCTTCACTTCGAGCTTGGTTCGGGAACAACCCGTCTTCGAAGTTCCTCCGTCATCCATTCAGGTGTTGGCCGAGCCATCTCAGTTCTACAAGACGCTTCTAGTATCTATCATTCGTATTCATTCATCCATTTGTGATCTTATGCAAACCTTTCTGTAGGACATGATAAAACGAGCTGAACGTCGAATATTTATATCATCACTCTACATTGGCTCGTCGGAGTCTGACCTTGTGCGTCATTTTGTTCTTTTTTGTTCTTTTTTTCGTCAGTTTGATTGGTTCAACAACCAGATTTCTACACTAGAAAACCGTCTTCGAGAAAAACCTGACTTGAATCTCTACCTTTTACTTGACCTGAATCGTTCAACGCGTCCAGGCCCATCATCCACAGCAAAGGTTTTACTCCCTCTATTGCGCGAATTTCCATCACGTGTGCATATTTCAATGTTTCGAAGTCCTAGTTTACGGGGGTTTCTCGCCAAACTAGTTCCTCCTCGTTTTAACGAAGGCTGGGGAACATGGCATGCGAAGATTTATGGAGTTGACGATGATGTTATGATCAGTGGGTGAGTTTCCGGTGAAATTCACTTACTCCTTGATGCCTATGTCCGCTAATTTCTATTTCAGTGCGAATTTAAACAAGTCTTACTTTACGGACCGACAAGACCGCTATCTGTATTTCAGTGCTGAAAAAACACTCGCGCAATATTGCTTCGATTTCATGAACACTGTTACGAAATTCTCATATCAGTTATTACCTAATTCTGCTAGTCATTTGTCAAGAGTGTCATCCCCCCATTCCTACTCCCGTGAAGATTATACCCTCAACTGGCCATATTCCGATACCCACCCCCACCACATTAATGAAAAGGCTGAGAAGGCTTTTTCGCAATTGCAAAAACTCTATCGTCTACCGTTGACCCAAGACACTTCGCGAGATACAACACCACCGACCCGAAATACGCTTCTAGTTCCAATCATCCAAGCCGGACAATTCAACATCAGAGAAGAAGAATCGATATTTCACTCGTTATTCCGCCATCTAGGGAAGCTAACCACGCAGCGCCCGATGTTAAATTTGACGAGCGGGTATTTCAGTTTATACAAGCCATATCAAGATCTTATACTTCAAGTACCTAACATAGATTGTCGCATCGTGGCCGCGAGTCCCAAGGTAAAGTTTGTTTTTACGGCACGTCTACTTCTCCGTGACGACTTTTGGTTAGGCCAATAGCTTCTATGGTTCACGTGGTATCTCTGGCAGAATTCCTGAAGGCTATACACTGTATGAACAACGATTCATGCGAGCTGTCGCCAAAGCTGGCAGACTGTGGAAAGGGTCAGAGAACCATGGGGCAGGAATTTTATTAAACGAGTGGGAAAAACCAGGGTGGACATACCACGCGAAAGGTTTGAACTACAAAGAAGTCATCAGGTGGACCTGACTTTTACTTGACATAGGCGTATGGCTGTCGCCAAACTCGTCATCTCCACCTGTCCTAACCCTCTTTGGGTCTACAAATCTCAACTCGCGATCCGCCCATATTGACACTGAACTTTCATTCCTCATGATCATTCCGTCAGAGTCGGAAGTCGCCGAATCAATGCAGGCTCGGGGTGAAAACGACGCCGCATTTTTGACCCTACGTCAGAAGCTTGACTCTGAGATTAGCAGAATCAGGTCGAACGCAGTCGAATGGCAAGGCGGAAGACGGCGAGTTCGTTGGACGACGAAATTCATTGTCCAGCTAGTGAAAGGCATGCTGTGATGAAGCACGTATCACAGATTGCCTCCATGTTGAGCTGCGCCTTGGGGCTATGTACACAATTTGAAGTTCCCATTGGTATGTGATGGTGGTTATGGACGAATTCGTCTCGTGATGTTATCGCTTTTGCTGACAATTACCCATTACACAGTTTGTTATAATTTATTAGGCCGTAATTTGCATGTCATCCCAACTCATCTTAATTGTGCTTCGCCATCTTGGCACAGGACGCTCGAGATTCGATTCGACGGCAATATCCTTCAAGTTATTTTTCTTCTGTGTTTCGTATTCATTTATCTCATCCCTCGTGACTAATTACCTGAGGCTGTCTATCCACGTTCCTCCACATTTCGCGGAAACGTTAGAACTCTGACATCTACCCTCGCTATAATTCCCAAGGATGTCATACGGCATTAAATTGCGAACCTAGTCGTGTTGCCGTGCAGGATAGACAGACTCTGTCCCAACGAAGTTTACGAAAAGTATTTGTTTGCCACGGCTTGAGCTCGTGTCAATCGAGATTGACGCCCGTTGAAGGTTAGGATGTAAATGTTGACAGAACCGCTCTACCAGAATAGGATATTTGAAGGAATTTTATCGATTGCCGCTCCACGTGTGCCAAAGTTTTTTCTTATATGGATGGTAGATCTCGCAGTATTTGCTGTTTAGATCTATCTACCGTGAGGTTTGTCTAGAATCTTTTAAATTTCGGGTCTTGGACCTCCGTTGTCTCTCTTGCTGATTGTACCTTCTCAATTATAGCCTTGGACAGAGAAAAGGAGGAAGGTCTATTGATATAAGTTTTTCTTGCCAGGTCATGTCGGAGAGAGTGAGATTGCTATCATTCCCGAAGCAACCGGCGACGTTACGCCGTACGGAATGCCGTTATATGACCACTGAACTTGAATGTACGTTATTATATTCTCTCAAAAAAGACTTTAAGATTGCAATACTTACACAGATTGAACTTTCTTCGTTATTTAGGCAGACGGACACCAATTGCGTGGGCAAAAACGCGTGGCATCGTGGGTACTGTGTGCGATCCTGGACTTTAGATTGTACACGAGATTAAAATGCCATACTGATGACTTGTGCCCAAAATTTCTATACTGACGGATAGAGGTATGTCTCTGAATACTACCGTTCAAGTTTCATATTTTATTTTGAACCAGAACGTTCTCAATGAATATTTTTCTTACAGGTACCCAAAGTGTTTGCTTGAGTTGCTTGGCGGCAACAGGGAAACTGGCCACACGTGGGAGTCAGGCACTATGTAACGTGCCTTGATAAGATTACACTCCTTATCACTTTATCTTTCACCAGGGTATGTTTTTATTGTACAAAATAACTAATCCTTTCCACACTGTATGTCTAAGAATCCGCATTTCCGACGCCTATCTGAAGTTCAATTACACCTTTCTTGTCCAAAACCTGAGATTTGGATATCTGCTGGGAGTGTGATAGACCTGCGGGCTGTCATCCAATTTCTGGGATAGATCGTAGTATGCTGTTCAGACATCGTCACGCTGGTAGGCAAGGGATGGGTAGGAATTAAATGCTTGTGTATTATTTGTACCAGCTGATGATAGCTGATGATAGCAGAGATAAACATCAAAGGGGATGTTAGTTTTGACCAATGTTTCCAAAGTTTGTAACTTTGATAACAGGAAGGTTTCCTGGGCTTGGAATGGTTTCGAATGAGTCGAATGGATCACCAAAGATGTATCTTTGACATTCATGAAGGCCCAAGGTCTCTTCAGTTCCAAATTTTTACCTTTCGGTCTTGAAGGTTATCAAATTCAGCTCACCAAAACTACGGGACTGCAAGCAAAATAAAATCACAAAAAAAAAGGTACTTAACAGCTGAAGTTATATATCCCCGGACTTGATTGACCAGGTTTTTAGTTGAACTCCTCCCTCTCTGTCGCCAACAACTTGACTTTGGCTTCAAGGTCTCCGCGGTTGCTTGGCCATAATACTTTATTATTTATACACCCCAACCTTGGCACCTTGTCGATATAAGACTTGTGCCATGATCGCGAAAGACGCTGATCTCCCGCCAATTGCTTCTTTCTGCTTCCCCCCTCTTGAATTCAAGGCTGTTCCTGGGACAACGTGCCGCGGCTATAGTAGACTAATTTAGTAATTAGACCGGAGCGCGAGTCATCACACCACTAATCGGTCACGTGTGGCGTCTACTCTGAGCTAGCTTCTCCGACCTTCACTTGCTCCCAACCACCACCATCCTCCGCGATGGCCAGAGACCCATCCATACTCACATCACATCAGCCCACTGCCATTGCACCGGCGAATGTTCAAATCGCACATATGTATGTTTCATCATCATCATTATGACAAATGATTTGACCCCAATATCATCCTTAGTCAACTAAGAGATCTTATAATTTGTCCTCGAGAACGTGGAACTGTCAACTATGTACAATCCAGGGCCATCGTAGAACAGAACATTAACATCTCTAACGCAGTGAGTTCTCCTATCTATCTAGTAGACCACTACTCTGATCATTTGCAGCCAACGCGAACACTTTCTCAACTCTATTTTACACCCAACTCACTCACTCATCTCCCGGTAGGCGTGAATGATACACTTATAGCAGCAGGCGGTCAAGAATCCGAGATCCATTTATCTCTGCACACGCCATCATCTTCCCGGTCTAACCGAACCCGACAAGTTTGGGAATTTGCTGATCAGTTGGGTGGTTCAATCAACAACTCGGTTTTGCTCACTTCTTTGAGCTTAACCAGGGCGAACGAGAGTAGCGTTGAGCCAAGAGTTGGCATCAGCAACAATGATGGATCCGTCAAGCTTTACAATATTCCGATGAGAATTCAAAACAGTAGGAGAAAGTTGCCCGAGGTAGGTAAAATTAAACATGATGTTCCCATTAATCATTGTAGGTGTTTTTGCTTCTGATTATATTCCCATCCTCACGCCTCATCTCTACAGCCTCAATATCCCCTGATGGCCGCACTCTCCTCTGCGTGGGCGATTCCAACATGGTTTACTTCCACCATATAACCGGTGGTGCACAAGTCACCTTCTCCCCAATAACCACCCTTTCCATCCCCCCTCCCGACCCATCTCCGGGAAGCTACCTAACCTCCTCTCTTGCTGCATCTTTCTCGACAGCATTTTCTTCCGACGGCTCAAAATTTGCTGTAGCTTCTCAGGAAGGAGTGGTGGCTGTGTGGGACGTCAGGAGCACGTTGAAGCCGATCAAAGTTTTTCAGACGGATAAGACCAGGGTTCCCGGAGGGAGCTCGGGTGGGTTTGTGGGAAATGGAGGGGCTACAGGATGGTTGTCCGATGATCCATGGGAATGGACGAGAGGTAACAAAGCACCAGGATGGTGTGTAAGGAACGTCAAATTTAATGGAGGAGAAGGAGCAAGGTTGGGGAAGGAGATTATGGCTTTCACAGAGGTCAGTTAGTCTGTTTCAGGTTCCGAACATCTTTATGAAATCGGTCTTCATTTACAGCATACGTCATTCATACATATTGTTGATGCACGGACATTCGAGGTGGATGAAACGATACGAGTACCTACCATTCACAAAATGACGCATTCTTCTCCTCTTCTTTCGCCAACATCTCCTGCTTCACCTCCACCTGATGCTCCAACATCCTCTCGGGTTCGGCCAATTCAATTATCAAGACGAGGTCGGATGTCGACTGGTGGAAGGGCGCCTAGGCGACCATCGACATTGGAAAATGATACAGGCATGAATCAAAATTATATGTTGACAGTGCCGCCCACAAGCAGCATTAGACATTCTGTTTCTGGATCACCTTCCCCATCTACAAGTACATCTCTATCTGGAGAAACGCGGACAGGAGCGGCTACGGTTGCATCTGATTCCGAGAATCCTTTGGAACACTTGATAACAACATTGAGGCGGAGGCCCACTTCAGTTCTGGCTCCTGGAGGACACTTGAGACCTAATAGCGTTGACAACACCACCTCACCTGCTTCACCGTCACCACCTGTCTCTGACTTTCAACTCCATGCTCAACATTCACAACCACATTCGTCATCATCCACCTCCAATTCCGTCGTCCAGGCACTCGGAGATGCCTTCCGTGTCCCCATCTCTGGATATTCAGCCCCTGCTAGTATTGGTGATTCGACATGGCGGACATTAGGCTTCCATGGCAATACTGCTGGCGGCGGTCAAGGCGGCACTAGCAGGAACACCGGTTCCGGGTCTGGTACAGGAGGACAAAGAGGAATTATACTGGGTAGTGCTGCACCACCAACAAGCCCACAACAAGATGACGAGATTTGGACCGGTGATTGGTCTCAGTCCTTAGGAGTTTTGACACCTGGGGACCATGATATGGACCCTATCTATCTCGATGACCATCAGCACGATCGCGAACGCCGTGAAGATGCAGACGATGGCGAAGAGGAAGGAGAAAGAGGTATTCTTGTCATCCCGTCCCTTGGAGATCGAGCCGTGGAGAATGATGTGCATGCACTTTTGGAAGTACATGGAATTGCTTCTCGGTTGTCGAATGAGAATGGGAGTTCTGAGGATGACTTCGTGGAGAGGACAGCGGGGTCAGGACAACGGCCGAGACCGAGAAGGATGAGGCTACCGTCCTATGGGTTCTTGGAAGAGGAGGAAAGGGAGCGTGGCAATGAAACTATTCGGGATGGAGGCGACCTTGATGCTGATGGGGAGGTTGATGCCGATGTGGACGATATGAACACAGGATCAAGCCATGGAGATTATGAATATTACCTTGGAGGGTCATCTCACAGGACGAGGAGGAGATTGATTAGACAAGGCTTGGGTTATGCTGAACATGGCTTTGGAGTTGAGGAAGAAGAGGAGCAGGGAATGGACGATAGGATGGATGTGGATATGGATACGGATATTGGTGGCGGTGTGGAAGAGGACTGCGAAAGTGAAGAAAGTGAAGATGAAGATGGAAACTCGACAAGGACGAGGAATGTCATACGTCAATCACCTCCTGCTAGTCCAATGTACTCATCTATTTCTTCGCGACGGTATGGTACCAGTCCCACTTCTACTTCCACTGCTGTTGCCAGCACTAGCACTGGTTCAACCGCTGCATCCCAGCAATCATCCATAGCCTTTCCCAAAATCAACACTCAGAGTGGACAAAATCAAACCCAGAACCCTGCGCATAACTACGGCTATGGTTCCCTTTATGGGTATTATGATGATTTGGATTTGGCTGGGTTATGTTTTGATCCTTCTGGAGAGAAAATGTATGTTGCTGGGATGGGTCTTACTGCCGGTGGAGGGAATGGTGGAACGAATGGTGTGGCTGCAGGGGCAGTTGTTGAGTGGGGTGTTAGAGGCGCTGAGAAGAGGTGGTGGGTTGAGGAAAAGGGATGGAAGTGAGGGGTTTTGGTACCCCTTTGCGCTCTTTGTTTCCTCTCTTTCTCTACCTTCTGTCTCCATGGTATTCCCGTGTTCTTCAGGTCCTTCATCCTTCTGATCACCATCCATCAATTGCCTACTCAAGTCTCTTTGTTTGGTCCGCCGTTGTTACCGTCACTCACCTCCCCATCGTAGGCTTTCCTTGGCCTCCCTCCTGGGTCATTTTTCTTTCTGGTGTTACAAGCAAACTATTTATCTCCCCACATGCATACGTGGGAACGAAACACACGCCATTCTCCGGAAATTTTGCACTGTCTATCTTTTTCGTTCACGAAGTCAACATCCATCGATATCGTTTTTTGGGCCTTCCTATCATCTCTACTGAAGCACTACTAGTCCTTATCACTGGTCACTCCTCCGCCAGCATACGTTGATGTTTCTTTCGGCTTCTTTCTCTCTCTCCCTCTCTCTTTTCTTTTTTGCATCTTGCTGCTGTACCATCGATTCAACGTCTGTCCCCTGCTGTCCTCATTGCAAATGTACAATAACAGAAAAACTCACTACTCATCAAATTCATTCACTTGATTTTTTCAGGAGGATTGGTCTCATTATGACCGTTATCTCTCTCTGCCAGTATCCTATGTATCCCATAAATCTCTGTAGTTTTGTTTACTTTGTGTGTATGCAAATCGTTGGGGCCTTTCTTTTCTTTGACGACTTTATTCGAGTTGTGGGAGCCTCACCGTTGGGTGTAAGTATGTCCGACAAAGCGACAGGACTCAAGCGACGCCTTCTGATAAACTTTGCAGTATCCATCTTATTCACCGCTGAGTTAATTCATCCGAGTTGTCCCATCAGCTTGGATTGATACACTCGACCAAAAGCACGCTGGTGTTGACTCGGCGTCGGCTTAGATCAACAATATGATAACTATAAAATCGGGAATAAGATGTTAGGCTCAAAGTAACGAAAGATCGGGTTTCTGATGCAGCAGGCATGGTGACAGAAGTGCCAGCACAGCCACGCGTCCTCCAGCCGCACTTTCCATTTATAGAAATCATCCAATTCTCGAAACTTCCACAACGCACGCGTACTCGCCCGACCTACCTCGGGCGAGTATTACGCGTCTAGCTGCGCTAGATGTGTAATCCTTCTTTTGAAAGGTATAAATTCTCCAATCGTTGAAGCTCCTCATTCACCAACATTCACAAAACACAGGCAACAATTCGAGTTACCCACCTCATATCGACTGCTACTACAATGTCTAGCTACATATTTTACGAGCCATTCTACTTTGAAGTCAACAGTCTGTTGAACGACCCCTCGCTCTTGCAGCAGGGTAAAGCAGCTCGTAGCGGCACGAACAGATCTTTCAAACCGAGGTAAGGCACATATCCATATCAAACAATTTACTTGAATCTAAACACCGAGTATAGACTGGATCTGCATGAAGACAAAGAGAATAACATTGTAACAGCAACCCTCGAGTTACCCGGAGTCTCAAAGGACGATGTTCAGCTCAACTTCCAGAACGGAAAATTGACCGTTTCTGCTGAGATCAAGAAGTCTGAAGAACATGCAGACGACGGTTATGCCTTGCGTGAACGCCTTCATGGAAAGTTCATGCGCACACTTCAGCTCCCACAAGGTGTGCAGGTATGCGGTTGTTTTCTAAATCTGCAGTAATGAATGTTCATTGTTGACTGAAATCTATGAATTCATAGGGTGAACAGATTAAAGCTACCATGGAAAATGGACTTTTGACTGTCACCTTCCCCAAGACCTTGCCTGAACTCGCACCAAAGAAGATCGTCGTATCACAACTGTAAAAAGGGTGACGACTCGGACTTCATTCCTAGTGTTGTATTTGTATTCGCAACTCCAGAACCTTGTAGATATACATCATTTAATCCTCTTATACTGCTACATATGCACAATCAGGCTTTCGATACAATTTTTGGCGTATAGCATAATACAATTTTCTAGTGCATCTGTACAAAAAGTGTAGTTCAAAGATGGCCAGAGTTAGCACCCAGAATCTAAAAGATTCCCCAAACCTCATCATAAGAAGCAGTCCAAATCTCTCTTGCTTTCAATGGAACCTTTAGCAGTGAAAGTTGTTGAACTTGTGACCATTTTACTAACACTTGAAGACGTGAAGATTCATATTCAAGATTAGGTTCATTTTTGGAGAATAAAATTCTACATCGTTAGGCGGGAGAAATTACGATGCAAGCGGTTTCAAATTCTGGTCCGAGTCGTCAGAAGACAATCTAGCTGAGTCTAGACCCGGTCAGATAACTTGAAATAACTGCCATACGACTGATGCTAGTACTTTTTCAATTACTTGAGCATTCCTCTCAATTGCGCGGTTATCTTTCAATGTGTAATGTACGTCTTAATTGCACTTGTTTTAGTAAGGCTTGTTTTGACTAAGCATTTCTCGTCAGATCCAGCAAATGCTAGTCTCCCGTAGTCAGACAAGATTCGTAGTCTTTTTTTATTTGTACTGTCGACTTACTAAGCAAAGGCGAGCCACACTTTCCATTTATGGAAACCATCCCATTCTGGAACTTTCCTCAACGTACTCGTACTATCCCGACCAGATGAGAACTTGGGCGAGCATTACACATCTAGCACAGCTAGATATGTAAGCCTCTTTTCTGAAAGGTATAAATGCTCCAATCATCGAAGCTTCTCATTCACCAACATTCACAAAAACACAGGCAACAGTTCGAATCACAACTTCATATCCCACTCATCACACTACTACTACTACTACCACTACAATGTCTAACTGCATCTTTTACGAGCCATTCTACTTTGAATTCGAGCGTCTCTTGAACGACCCCTCGCTCTTGGAGCAGCAGGGTAAAGCAACTCGCAGCGGCACAATCAGATCTTTCAGACCGAGGTCAGGCGCAATATCCATATCAAACAATTTACTTGAATCTAAACACCGAGTATAGACTGGATCTGCATGAAGACAAAGAAAAGAACATTGTAACAGCAACCTTCGAGTTACCCGGAGTCTCAAAGGACGACGTCCAACTCAACTTCCAGAACGGAAAATTAACCGTTTCTGCTGAGACTAAGAAGTCGTCTGAACAACATGCCGAGAGTGGTTATACCTTACGTGAGCACCTCCATGGCAAGTTCTCGCGTACCATTCAGCTCCCACAAGGTGTACAGGTATGCGATTCATATACTGTAATGAATGTCGACTGAAGTCTTATGATTACCACAGGATGAACAGATTAAAGCTACCATGGAAAATGGACTTTTGACTGTCACTTTCCCCAGCACCTTGCCTGAACTCGCACCAAAGAAGATCGTTGTATCACACCCATAAAGAAAGGGTTACGCGTTACGGCTCGGACTTCAAGCCTTCATTCAACCTTTATTTTAGTATTGTAACTTACATTCGCAACTTTAACAACCTTGTAGCAATATGTATCATTTTTCTTTTCTTTTCTATAATCACGCGCTTTGATATAATTTGGACGCCGGCGTACCGGAACGATAATACGGTTTAGCTTCCCCCTTCCTATGTGTAAATATAATGCGATGATGGTCTTGAATGACTTCTAACGCACAAGGAGAAAATATATACAATCATGATCTATGCCATTTACGGGACCTTCAAGGTCAAATTATTCTCAACGGCTTCTGCAATGTAATGGATTCCAGCTCTGTGCTGCCAAGCCAACTTGAGGTTGAACATTGAGTCGACCTACATAGGTATTACCACCCTTAGCTGATTCAAGACTATGTAAGAGCGCTCAGGGTGAACGACGGCAACTCTTAACTAATTTTTTATATCCCATAGCGCTACTCGTCTCCCGACCTGAGATGCGGGAATTTGCATACTAGGTACCTACTAGTACTGCATATATTAATCTGTATCTATACAGCAGGAAGGCAAAGTGATTTTCCCCAGGTACGGCGAGAGCTAACGTTGAATGCGGATTTTCCCAAGGACTACTATCTATGATGTGAGGATTCAACGCTCAACGTTCAACCTTCGAGCCAATCTGTCGAATTCATCGGAACGGGCAGTCGGAGTATGTCCCGACCATCCAATAACACCACCACATTCTGGACACGTGCTCCGCTGCATGGCGCCACCACACTTGAAAGCCATCGTAAGTAGATCATCAAAAAGATTATAAGGCTCGGATCCTCACCTCTTTGATTAGCAAAGCGTGCCCGTTGATACATTGATAGAAGTGACCAGCGCGTGCTAAAAAGACCGTCATCATCCCTTAGATTCAGAAGCGTGCAGGTTCAATATACCGAAATTCATGGAACGACGGATAGTTTGCATCTGCTCGTCTAGTGAGACGTGGTCGTAGCAAGTATCTATCTTTATCGATCGCTTCATCACCATCCACTCACTGACGATAATTTCAGCGGTCGAGGTGAAGTTATCTTCGACCCATACGCGTTCCTCTTGAGGAGACCGGATTTCTTTCCGTGAAAAGTAGGCGTTTTCGGTGTCCCTCATCTGTACAATCGCCTCAGCCCCACGTTTGTTCACCATCGCCAGCAAGGTCTCACGGTGGTCCCTGGTCGTCTCGTAGTGTCGACATATCGATAAGTTGAAACGGAAAACCTCTAGATCGATACGCATTCGGAGTAACATTGTCTTCACGACTTGTCGATGAGATCCGGAATCCCTCGCGATATCATATGCCTTCTCCGCATCCCGGACACAAGTTTGGAGGAGGAAGTCGATATAAATCACCCATCGCTGGAGGTGGAAAGCTGAGTAGCCCAGGCTGTTGCTCAATTTGCGCATCCAGGTTTGAGCGAGACCAACCAAAGTCAATCGTATTTGCAATGTGACCCAGAACGCTTCAACGAGGAAACGCCGATCAGCGAGAGGCCGAGGCTGGCCAATGTAAAATCTCGCCATCCTCATAGCATATCCCTGAGGGTTTCTGGGTAGGTTGGCGAGATTCCCGAGTCTAGCCTGGATTTCGCGCTCAAAGAGTAAGAACGACGCCTCCCATGCCTGGGTGTGGGTGTATTGACACTCTGTAATCTTGACGATATCGTTGTAAACATCGAACAGTTGATGAGTGGCCCTTTGCCAGATTGAGAGGACCTTAGAGTCCATGAAATGAAGAGCAGAATTAGATGCCTGGATATCTCGTTCCGGCGCAGGGCTTTTGCCAGTTTCCAGAAGCTCGTTCCGTGAGGTCGTCAGTTTCGCTAAATGTGGTAAATCATCCGGATCAGGAATCGTGATCGTAGCTGCCTCTGCAACCAGCAAGGCTTTCAAGGTACCTTCATTTATAGTTCGAAGAACCCGTCGCCCTTTGTCAAGTGACTGAAACATGTAGGTTGCGATATTCTGTTCTAAAATATCCAAATTAGCCCTCTTGACGATTCGACTATAACGAGGGCATGTGATGGGCGAACGGCAGGTTGGGCAGGTGGGAGGCTTGATGAAGCCTACAGGTGCGAGCAGGCCCGTCCAATTCATATTTTTCTCATCTCGAAAGTAGAAGTCCGTCATGCCTGTGAGTCCATCGAGGGCTGCCACAGTGAAGACATGGCGGCAGGCAGGGATTGTGATGATCATTTCGTGGGTGTCGCCTGATTCTGGCAAAACGTCCTCCAATGATTGTTGAAGGATTAAATCGACAACCTGACTCTTCTGGTCGGCGAATGCGCATTCATGACAGAATTGGATATTGCAATCCTCCCCGCACACTAGATTTCTATTAGACTAGATACTATCGTCTCTCCGCTAAATTACGCACTAGATGGGCATACGTGGCCACACTTCAGAGGTTTCTTGCACGGTTTATCGCACGGCAATCGCACACATATCTATATAATTCGAATTAATGACAGAAAGGAGTTTTAAATACCGCTTAGACTGACTAAGCCACATGGGACAGGACAAGAGTAGTGGTCACAGTTCCTGAAATGAAATGAAAAATGAAACAACGTCGTTATCTATAGTGAAAAACCGATACTCACCATCCACAAGGTTCCTGACAAGGGCTGTCGTGCCAAGGTCCATTTGGACCAAAATGATCAGCAATATCTGCTACCGCGTTCCACTTTTGCTCCAAATCTGACTTGATGATATACCTGGGCTCGTCACGTTCGACGATGTTAACGAGGCATTCGATCCTTTCTTGGATGGTGTCAATGACATGCTCACGCACAGAAGGGGGAACGTTGCTGAAAGGATTGTCGAATAACGGAGGAGTTGCCTCGACCCCTGTACGCCAATCCCGGAACCAACGATAGAGATCGTTGACCAATGGACCTAGGCGTGGATAAGTGGCCACCGCATTTTCGAAACGAACAAGAATCCTAGTTATCGTTGTAGGAATGTAGATTTCCAGTGGGTGTACGAACGCACCCATGCAATAATGTAGTAATTGATATGAAGATTTTAATGTCGATGGACTTGTAGGGTGAGCTCGACCTCGTGTCCCTGAAGGAACGTGCTTTGATTGCTGCATCCATGCACTCCTTAATTATGTCGGCGAATTTTTCAAAGTTTTGAAGAACAACTGAGAATATGTGGCTAGCTAGTTGTTAGCAAGGGGGTGTCGGAAGAAGGCGAGAAGTACATACTTTGTGTGGGTGCTCATTGTGCTCTTGATAACAAACTCTGAGGACAGGTACTGCGAGAGAAGTTAGACCCAGGGCCAATACTCAAACAGATCAACCTCACCCGCAACAATTGCAATATCCCTCGTTGGAAAGATAGGATCTCTTTACTCAACCCAGCACAGATGGAGATTTGGGGCCAGTTGATAATTTCGACGATACGGAGACTTCCATTTGCCTGAGTAATCGATGTTAAGAACCACTTGGAAACAACGAAAAGAGTAGCTTACTGAGGCTACGGAAGCCAGAAGTAGCTAGGGAACAAAAACATAAGCCTAAGAGCGGGTATAACTAGCGATGCTTACCTGCTCTTCTTCTTGTGTCTGATTGGGAATAAGTAAACAACACTATATCAGATCAGTCGAGAGATTCACAGACCCATAAGGCGCTGTTACAATTGGCACTGATCAATGGCACCAGAAAGGCATACACCTCGTAGGAGTTCTTGAAACGGAAAGTATCCAAGAGGAACCTCTTGAAACGAATGTGAGCATCCGTCGGTGTCAGAAACTTCGTTGACAACTCAAAGAGACTATCTGTTGAGATCCCACTGATCTTCTCCAAACCTTGCTCAGTCAAAACTGGAATGATAGCGTCGCTGCCTGGTAGATTGAGTTGCGCGCGTTGTGGTTTGGTCTCTGGGCCATCGTGGTCGCACCAGACATGTTTGTATTTATGATTGAATCGATAAACGCCGTTCAGGAGGGGAGAGGACGCTTCTGGAACGTTTGATTGGTTTGGAAGCTGGATCCTTGGGGGGGTTGGGACGCTGGTAGCAGGGCCAAGAGACCATCCCGCTGGTGTACGAGCTGAATGAGAGAATTGCATTTGTTGCCAAAGCAGTACTAATCAGCTTGGTATAGACGACAACGCGGTTGGGTCATGGTAAGGAAAGAGCAGCCTCGAGGGGGATTATATATCTGGGCGCTTATCCGCCACGACAAAGTCGCACATGGCGTGATACATCTAAACATTTGACACAGTAAAGCATGCGAATCATATGTTCCCAATTGCATCAGTAACTTGATAAAAAAGTCAACTGCATCCTGGGAAGTAAGATATACTGTTACAGATACAGCGAAATACAGATGCACTGGCGTTGTTTGCACTTGATTCTTACATAATTAAAAGTCTTATGTAAGTATACTCTTGGTATGCTCGTACCGAATTATAAGATAATGCATAACGTGATAATGCATATTTGTCATAATGCATGGGATTTTCGCGAAACTGAGTTGGTTTGCAGGGATTTGACATCCATAATGCATAATGCATAACGCATAGGATTATTTTGGCAATATGCATTATCAGATTGGAGGAAATAGGGGATTTTTTAGATTACCGTTGCATTTTTGTACTGATAGTTTGCATATTTATCAGTCAAAATGTATAAATTTAGCTGATTTTCATAACAAAATGAAAGAGTCTATTTATTCCTGGGGGATCAAGGCCTTGTCTTCAAATTCTAAAATATTACCAGCGTTCTATGTCTTCTGGGGCAGAAAAAACACGAAAGATATGTGAAAAACCGGCACCCTATACACAAAAGCCACGAAAAGATGTGAAAGACGCGCCGAAAACGACGTCAAAACCTGTGGAGAAGAATTTCGGGGTGCACTTCGTAGATAGGAACTTTTAATGGCGAAGCAGACACAGATTAACAATTATTTTACTACGAAAGATCAGTAGGAGATGTAATCTAATCAGTCACATATTTCCAAATTAGTCAATGTCACATATTCTCACACAGCGTGACAATTGTCGTTATGCATAAATGTGATAATGCATAATCTGAGGGCCGGTTCATTGCGTATGCATTATGAGCAAGTCAACTGTATACACAACGATGGATAACGCGTCTACGACAAGAGCAAAGACTGTTGGACGTGGGAAGCAACACATGATCGGTTTGGTCAAATGAAACCTGTACTAAAACATGCACTGAGACTAGATGTCGCCTTACCACCAGCACCTCAAGTTCTCAACAGACGCCAAACCCCCATACCATAATATGTCGACAGAAGTGAGCACGATGTCGATGCCAAATGTCAGTTTGACTGACGATTGCATATATTTCATTAGAACATAAAACAACCTGAGTTCCATCAGGACGTTCAACTCGAAATCATGTCCGCTCTAGCCTTCATCCGACTCAATTGGAAGATCTCCCCACTCCCAGTTCGAGATCCTCCAACAAAAACTCCAGAGCGGCGGTTGCTAGCCATCCTGAACTGGATTGCTTCGTTTTTTGTCAGGGATTCCACAGGCGACTGCGTTGCATCTGCGCTCTCTGTTGAAGATCATAAAATCAAGCTTTATCTTGCTGCGAATCGTGGTCAACCTCAGGATGAGGACATAGAGAACGGAAACAAATTGATTTCGGCTCTTTGCCAAGCCTTTCACGAGCCCGACCCCCAGACCGCCCAAACATTACTCTTCAATTTGGCCATATCCATCACATACCGCAGGTTCTTCCACAAGCTCGACACGATTAAAGATATACGGTTTCCCTCATGCAATGATGGCCCCACACCAGTAGTACCGTCAATCAAAATGTTTGAAAGCTTAGTGACCAAATGGGCCGAGGCCGGAGGCGTAGAGCAGAACCAGGAGTTGCTCGAGTTCGCTCCCCAGCTTGTCACTCATGAGTTGGGAGAAGAGGGAGAGGGTGTTAGTGCCCTCAAGGCTGTCTTCAAGTACTTTGTCGAATCCATTGACCGGGGTCTTAAAGACTGCCTGGAGAACAACCGGCTCTTGGATGTGGCCTGGGTTTCTTGTCAGTTTGCGATGAGATTGCTCCTCAGCGACTTCTTTAGCCGCGTTGTAATCAGTGACGTTCATGACGTTAAACCTTTTGATGCAGAAGAATACAGCTTCTTGCAGAAGCTCAAACGGCGCTTATGGCGCATTGCACGTTATTGGATAGATGCAGGGTCCCTAGCCACAACTGGAACCACGTGGATTAGAAGAACATTGGGGAACAATGAATTGACAGAGGGGAGTGATTGTTTCAAGATTGTGTGGGTTGGTCTTGACGCTGGCACGCTTCCGGAGAACCATGGTGTGCAATATGTTTTCCAGGAATGTCCTCAGGTTCATTTCAGGAGGCTGTTGGGAGAATTTGGATTTGAGAAATTGAGTCAAAATGAACAACAGAGTCTCACAACGGACCTTGAGAAGCTGTGGCCCCCCACAATTACCCCCTTCCTTCATTGCGAGCTTCAGCTAGTCAGTTATCTGCAGCGACATGATATTGCAGCACACATGAACCTAATTGGTGCAAGCAAGCTAATGTGCTGGGCATGCAATATCTATGTCAGAGAAGTCAACAAATGCAGGAAGGTCAGCAGTAAGCCTTATTATATGTGCTTTCTGGGACATCTGGCAAGGCAGATAATGCATGGCTAATTCCTCCTGGACAAATGCAATACGTAATTGTTAATATCATTCGCGATGCATTGATGATTGCAATTTACAATCTGGCCATGAAGTTTGGGCATCACTGGCCGCTGGCCCACTGAACACACTGGCATAATCATGATTCAGACACCAGCACTGGCATAGGATGGACGGACACCAGCACAGGATGGAGCGACAGCTTTAGTCCTTATAAAATCAGCTATGATGAGGAGTCAAGGAATAAACTTAAAAACTTCAGGATGACGATAGCGAAATAGGTAGCTTGCTCATCGTATACATTTTTCTTATTGTTTTGTCAATATACTCAGTAGCCCAGTGCGAAGATGGTAAGATCACCAAGACTGTGTGTAGCGCGACGCCGGATAGGCTTAAAACCTAAAGGTACTACTCTGGGGATGTCTGAGTGGTTCTTCATCAAAAAGTCGCAAGGTCACGGTGAAGAATCGTCAAACTTGACGGTCAAAGGATAAAGAAATTAAAATGGTGTGAATCATACATGAAGCTTTGAAGTTTGTTTGTAGGAGCGTTCACGCAAGAAATCACACTAGGTTCAAGTTGATGACAATGCCCAGTCTCGATTCTATTGATATACATGAATTTGAGGTACTGAAACAAAAAAAAAGTGCTATGGTTCTAACGCTTGCAGTCTGAGTATCGTATGCATCTAGAGCAAACTTCAAGTTGTTACCCACACCTGACAGATACCACAAGAGCTCAATATGGATTTGCCCAAGGACTCCCTCCGCTGTGAGGATTCAACGTTTGAGCTAATCTGTCGAATTCATCGGAACGGGTATTCGAATCATCCAACCTATGGTTCGACCCCCCGATAACAGCACCACATTCTGGACACGTGCTTTGCTTCATGGCGCCACCACACTGAAAGCCATGGTAAATAGATCGTCAAAAGGATTGTAAGAATCGGATCCTCACCTCTGTGATTACGAAAGTGTGTCCGTTGGCACATTGATAGAAATGACCAGTGGCTGCTAAAAAGACATCATCTCTTAGGATCTGAAGAGTGCAGCAGGTTCAACATACCAAAATTCATGGCACGGATGATTTGCATCTGCTCGTCTAGTGAGACAGGCTGGTAGACACTATCCCTCTCTATCGATCGTTTCATCTCCATCCACTCACTGACGATAGTTTCGGCCGTTGAGGTGAAGTTATCTTCAACCCATACCATCTCTTCCTCCAGAGATTGGATTTCTTTCTGTGCCAAGTGGGTTTTTACGGTGTCATTCATCTGTACAATCGCCTCAGCCCCAAGTTTGTCTACCTTCACTAGCAACCCCTCACGGTGGTCCTTGATCGTCCCGTAATGCCGACACATCAATAAATTGAAACGGAAAATCTCCAGATCGATACGCATGCGGAGCAACCTAGACTTCATGATCTGTCGATAAGATTCCGAATCCCTCGCGATATCATATGCCTTCTCAGCATCCCGAACGCAGGTTTGAAGGAGGAAGTCGATATAAATCAACCATTGCTGAAGATGGAAAGCCGAGTAGCGGCCCGAATGTTTGTTTACTTCATACATCCACGTTTGAGCGAGACCAATCAAGGTGAGTCGTATGTGCAGCGTGACCCAGAACGCTTCAACGAGGAAACGTCGATCAGCGAGAGGCCGAGGCTGGCCAATGTAAATTCTCGCCATCCTCATTGCATGTTCCTGAGGGTTTCTGGGTAGGGTAGCGGGATTCTCGAGTCCAGCCTGGATTTCGCGCTCAAAGAGCAATGACAACGACGCCTCCCATGCCTGGGTGTGGGCATATCGACGCTCTGTGATCTTGACGATATCTTTGTAGACCGCGAACAGCTGATGAGTGGCCTTTCGCCAGATTGAGAGGACCTTAGAGTCCATGAAATGAAGAGTAGAATTAGATGCCTGGATATCTCGTTCCGACGCAGGGCTCTTGCCAGTCCCCAAAAGCTTTTTCCGCGAGGTCTTCTGCTTCGCCAACTTTGGTGGATCTTTGGGTTCAGGAATCGTGATCGTAGCTGCCTCTGCAGCCAGCAAGGCCTTCAAGGCACCTTCATTTATACCCTGAAGAGCTTGCTGCCTTGAGTCAAGCGACTGAGACATGTGGGCTGCAACATTCCGTTCCAAAATATCTAAATCAGCCCTCTTGACGATTCGGCCATAACGAGGGCATGTGATGGGCGAACGGCAGGTTGGACAGGTGGGAGGGTTAGTGAAGCCTAGAGGCGCGAGCAGGCCCGTCCATTTCGTATTGTTTATATCTCGAGAGTAGAAGTCGTTCATGCCTGTGAGTCCATCGAGGGTTTCAACGGTGAAGACATGGCGACAGGCAGGGATCGTAATGATCATCTCGTCGATATCACCTGATTCTGGCAAAACGTCCTCCAATGATCGTTGAAGGACTAAATCAACAACCTGACTCTTCTGGTTGGCGGATGCGCATTCAGGGCACACTTGGATATTGCAATCCTCCCCGCATACTAGATTTCCATTAGACTAGATACTATCGTCTCTCCGTTAAATTACGCACCAGATGGGCATGCGTGGCCACACTTCAGTGATCTCTTGCAGGGTTTATCGCACGGCAATCGCACACATATCTATAGGGTTCAGATTAATGAGAGAAAGAAATTGGAAAATGCTGTTTAGACTGACCGAGCCACATGGGACGGGACAGGAGTAATGGTCACAGTTCCTGAAATGAGATAAAAATGAAATCTTCCGTATTTACAGCAAACAAAACATGCTCACCATCCGCATGCCTCCTGACAAGGATCACAGGGCTCCGAGCAAGCTAACTGACAATGTGCATGCTGGCATGATTGTCGACATCTTTCCATGCACTGCTTTGTATGCTCATGGCTGCTAGAGCATTCCGCTCGGCATGGGTGGCTACAGTGCAGACGCTTTTCGCAAGGGTGGGTTTGATGCCGGGCTCTCGCAACCTTGCCATCCTCCTGCTTCACGTTCTCTGTCTGACACTCATGACAACGAGAGCGGCATATTTTCGAGCAACACTCCATTAGCCGATCGCAACGAGCAAGACAGGAATAATCGGATGGGTCTTGGCCACATGACATGATAGCGGTATGCTCGCACGAGGGTAGATCTTTCTCCATCTTGAAGTCGCAAAAAACTTCACCGAGCGAGTCAAGTTGCCAGCTGGAATTGGAGGCATTTCAGTGGACCGATACGAAACATATTATTAGATCTTACCATGGAACTGATGCCTTAGTATGGCCACAAGGCAGCTGCACATTGGCAACCTTGAATTGGCACTGACCACAATCATACCTGCAGTGTTTTTGACAAGGATGGTCTCTCGCGCAGAGTCGTCGGCATGGCTGGGAACAAGTGACTGCGACGTGATTAGGATCATCGGAATGACACTAAAATTATTGTTATCAATCAACCCGGTCTCCAAACTCGATTAGCTTAAATTTACCTTGAAGGGACAGAGGTGTCCACAATCGAGGCGACTTCCGCACTTTTCGAGACATCCCCCTTTGATACGGCAGTGAGCAGTGAGCACTATGGTAGACTTTATGACAAAACGAACCATCAGGAGCGAATTGAGGAAGCTGTCCAGGCTCAGAGACGTATTTAACCACATCTGGGTGACGATGGCAAGCAATCGGAAGGGCAGGCCCTACCAGGCTCTTTTCCTCAAGCTCCTCGATGATTTTCCCCCACATACCACTTCTAGATGACAGATTTTGTGCATGACCAAAGATGTACAGCCCTTCGCGGGCTCGAGAAAGGGCCACTGGCGATATTTGTGTCAGAATGAATCTGCGATATTCATTGGAGAGAAGGTCGTACCGTTTGTTCGATTCTCAGACTAAAATCATTAAATGGTCATCAACATAAGCATATGAAGGTATGTGAAAACTGACCTTCAAAAATCCAATATTGGCTCTGTGGGGATGCCCGCCGTTTTCATCTTCTGGATCACCTGAATTTCGAACGAGGGAAAGGATAACAATCTGCTCATGTGTACTATCAGCCCAGGCCCAAATGGAGTAAGGTGACGATAATTACCCGACCCTCTTCACCCTGATAATTGTCTACAGTCCGGAGACGGACCTATCCATTGAGATTATTCTAACGCAGGATGCGAATCATGGAAAAATAATCACATACCCGCTTTGTCACGTTGACTCGTTTAATCGTAGCCCCATCGATGACATCCTCATCCAGGTCGCTTTCCTGATCGGCGAGTGCATCCCAGTCACGTTCACCAATTGAAATAGCCACGTCATTAGCAAGAGCGTCTCTAAGGCGGGCAAGTTGCCCAATATAAGCACATAAAACAACGATATCGCCTTCCTTTGAGTAGCAACCTTGCCTATTAGGTAAATTAGCGAGATGATTGATTATAAATTCTTATAGAACAAATGATTTGACCTCAACAAGTAGAGGACTAAGTCTCGAATCATGGCGACCTAATGCTTTCTGTCAATACCGATCCATAGAAAAATGTCACTACATACCTCATACATGTTATATTTGCTGCCCGAGTCATCCCCACCCTCATTTTCGTGGTGACTATGAGACACAAAGAACACATTGTGTTGGATCCCTCGAACATCTGGGTACTCTTTAACGAGCTTGTGATCTTCAAGACTTGGATAAAGCGTGTTTCTGGTATGATGATGAGAGTAAGGAGGAGGTGAAAGTAAAATAATATCAAACCTGATCAAGCTAGATATCATTGGCCTCATTCGGCGTTGGACATCAATGTGCGACATAGGAAACCCAGAGGTTGAAAGCCGCTCCATTAGCGACATATCAAACTTGTAGATCTGCCCTTGTTTACTTTCCACGGATAAAGCTATATTTGATGGTTAAGATCTATATACGCCCGCCTGAGTTGTTGAGAACAGACTCACAATAATTATTGAGGGTTGGTCTCAGTTGAAGTGGATCACCAATCAAAATGAGATGTTCGATAGAGGGTACGAGACTACCAAGAATATGAGCCTCCATGACCTGGCCGGCCTCCTCTACGAGTAGAACTTTGGGGCTTAATCCCTAAACCATTGGTGAGCATCAGCAAACGGAACAATAGACCTTTGATTGGGCCTACTTTGAGAAGTGAAGTCGATTGCGCAGCACCTATATCAGGAAACAGAATCGCTGTGAGCAAGGTTTAAATTGATAATTGGAAAGGAGCGACCTGTCGTCGTGCAAGCGATGATATCCATGCTATGGAGCAAGCTTCGGCGAACCTAATAAGCATTAGCTCTGAGAATAAGTTGATAAATGAAAACAGCATACCTCCTCTTTACCCTCGTTGCATTGTCGCAATTTATCGGCGTGACGATCCCGAAGCCTCTTGAATTCATCCATGTACGTCATTTCAGTCGTCGTCTGAGCCCACCCGGCCCACTCGGCGTGAAGTCGTTGTCGTTCTGATACACTCATTTCCCAAACATCTCCTACATCTTCCAGTAACTCCTCTAATGGCCTGTCGGAATGTGGAATAGAAGGCGTATGATCGAACCCGAGACCAAGGAAGAAGCCGTCCATGTCTTTAGCATCTGCAGGCCCAATGGTACTTTCGCGGTTGATGATTTCAACAGGCAAAGGAGGCCTCGTTTTTGAAATTGGTGGAAGGACACACAGGGGGTCCAAGGATGAGATCGGTGAGACCTGATCGAATTGTATGACCTTCCAGCTTTCCTCCACTTCCATTTTTTCGACACAGGTTTCTGTGTCACTCAATTCTTCATCTGAACTGTGGTTGTCGTCAACCGGTTCGACCGTTAGAGCACTAAAAGGGTTTTGAACACAGATTTTTAACTCCAGGGGGAAATTTCCAAGGTTGGAAGGATCCATTCGTGATTTGATCAATGAAAGCGAGGTCAGAGGAATCCCTCCAGAAGGCGTAGGTAGACAGAGCATCATCCAGTGCCTCGCTACCTCTCCCCACTGTCTGCCACTCCTCTTCATCGTCCTCATCAGTATACACGAAACGTTTGACCTTTGAGATCAATGGCGGAGGGGTAAACAGGCGTGCAAAGTGTTTAGGGTAGAATACTGACAAGTACCCCAATATGTGGTCCGTGTAGTTATTGAGCACCTTCCTCATAAAACGTCGAATCTGTGCCTCTACCACTTTGAGTTCTCTCCAGCAGAATCCGAGTCCAGGATGCAAGCGAGAGTCTTTATGAGCTGTTTCGAGCGCTTCCATCGAATATTGTGCAATTGGTCCTTCAGTGACTCGACGGCCGAGACGAACAATTCGCTGGGTAATGTGGGCATCCAGAATCGATGAGAGCATGTGGTCCAACGCGTGGTTCGTGAATGCAATCAACAAGATAGGGCGGACCTTGTTCGCCTTGAGGACACGAATGATCTCAACACCTGTGAAACTCTGTTACGCCATTAGCGATCGTCGACTTGTAATCAAGGTAGCTGTCCCACCTTTCCTGTCCCAGGAGGTCTACAATGAAACAATGATAGTCAGCAAATGGCTCAAACGAATGCGTATGGAGGCCTTACCCTTGTATCAATGCTACTTCTCGCGTTAAAGTGTCTATGACAGCATCCACTTGACTCGGATCCAGCCGGCTCTTGCTCTTCAACATCTTCCTTGCATAAGCTATCGAGACAGGATCCGTGGCAGAAAGCATTAGATTCTCAACTCCAGCACTCAAGAAACAATGAATTGAGGCGAAACTGGAATTTGGGCAGTCGAGCATAGCGAGGAGCCTCCAGCGCACACGATGCCAGGCGTTCATGGGGCTGAAGTACCAAGTAACGAGAAAAGGGTACATCCTCCGGCTCAGTTCTGAGGGCCTCCAAGAACGGCCGAATTGCCTCAAACATGACTGGGGATTCAATCAATATCTTGATTCCCTTCCTCGAGGTGTGAGGGTGCCGAAGCTCCTCCAATATCTGTAACTCCAAGGACGGGTCGAAGAACACAACTCCAAATTTGACGTGCTCTTTGTCCTGCTTGACGTAATCGGAGAGATCTCGAGTGGAAGTCGCGATTATGCCGAGGTGAACTGAAACATCGCCTCCAGATTCCCAGATGAGGGCAATGAGCCCGCCTTGGAAGAGTCGCTTTCCGCTCATACTCTCCCAGAAGGCGGCTCGTTGTGCGGGGCGATCGGCTCTTGCTCGGCCTGGAGGTGTGTCAACGAGGAGGCTAGTGGAGATACCCTTCCACCCCGGGACGAGGGAAAGAAATCGTACGCCAGAATAGACATTGAACATCACGGAATCTTGGCTGCCAGCTTGTCCATGGTACCTTCCACCTTTTTTGTCGAGGAGATCACCGAGCTTCGTGTTTTTTAACGATTTGGACTTGAGGTCATCGTGAACCTCATGGACAGCCTGTCGTAAAGAGGCCCTACGGTTGCTTGGAATTAGAGAGCTACCACAAAAATAGTGAAGAAAAAACCCACGTCAGTTCCTCTCGTAAGAGTCTGAATTGAATGTCGAGGAGGCGTTGCATACTGTCTGCAGGAGCAGGATGAGGGGCGGAATAGAAGTTAGCTGGCAAAAATGGCGGAATACGAATCATCAATTCTTGCTGAGTTGGGGCGATTCGAATTTCATAAATATCTTCAAAGTCGTTGTCGTGCCGGGGCCCGTCGGGGCGAAGATGCCCAGGACCTTCGTAGGTGGCGTGAAGCACCGAACCACTGAAACGATCAGCAGCATCTGCTGCCGCTTTCCTCTTTTGCTTCAAATCCGACTTCAAGTTGATAAGCTTCGACTCTTCACGTTCGACAATGTTAACGAGGCGTTTGATCCTTTCCCGGATAGAGTCAACGACATGTTCACGAACAGCGGGGGGGATTTTGTTGAGAGGATTGTCGAATAATGGGGGATTGGCCTTGGCCCCTGCATGCCAATCTTGGAACCAATGGTGGAGATTGTTGACTAATGGACTCAGGCGTGGATAGGTGGCCACTGCATTTTTAAAACGAACAAGAAACCTGGTTATCGTGGTGAGAAGAACGAGAACGATTCACAGAAGTTGTGCGTACATACTCATGTAATACTCCAGCAATTGATACGAAGATTTGAGTATCGATAGGTTTGTAATATGACTTCGACCTCGTATCCTTGAAGGAGCTAGCATTGATTGCAGCATGCATGCACTCTTCAATCCTGTCGGCGAACTTTTCGAAGTTTTGAAGGACAATTGAGAAAAGATGGCTATCTAGTGGTCAACAGAGGATCTTGGAAGACGAGGAGAAGCACACTTTGCGTTGGTGCTCATTGTGCTCTTGACAACGAACTCTGAAGACAGGTACTATGGGAAACATTAGATCCAGAGTCAATACTCAAACAATCAGCCTTACCCGTAACAATGGCAATATCCCTCGTTGGAATGATACGATCCCTCTACTCAATCCAGCGCAGATGGAGATTTGTGACCAATTGATGATTTCGGCGACACGAAGGCTTCCATTTGTCTGAGTAATTGACGTTGAGAACCACTTGCGAACAATGAAGCAAAGTCGCTTACTGAAGTTACCGCAGCCAGAAGCAACTAGGGAACAAAAACATAAGCCTAAGGGAGGTTATAACTAATAGCGATACTTACCTGTCCTTCTTCTTGTGTCTGATTATGCATAAGTAACATGATATATGAGACGCCGAGAGAAGAGAAACACGTACCCATAAGGCGTTGTTACAATTGGCACTACTCAACGGGACCAGAAAGGAATACACCTCGTAGGAGGTCTTGAACTGGAAAGTATCTGAGAGGAACTTCTTGAAATGATTGTGAGCATCCGTCGGTGACAGTGATGTTAACGTTTCATCCTCGAAAAATCCATCTGTTGAAATGCCATTCATCTTCGCCAGACCTTGTTCGGTCAAAAACGGAGCGATAGCGTCGTTGGCTGCGAGATTGAATTGCGGGCGTTGCAGTCGTGTCTTTGAGCCTTCGTCGCACCTATCATGTTGGTATCTACAATCAAATTCTCGCTTGCACGCTCCTGTCTCCCAGTAATATCGACAGACACCATTTGGGAGGGGAGAGGATGCTCCTGGAAGTTGTGATTGGTTAGGAGGCCGTCTCCATGTGGAACTTGAGGCACTTGTAGATGAGTTAGGAGACTGTTCTGCTTGGGTGCGAGTTGAATGAGAGTATTTGCATTCGTCGCCAGAGCGGCAACGACCAGCCTGAAAAAAACGACAAGGTGGTGGAGCCATGATAGGTGACAAGGAAGGGAGTGAGCTTATAAGAAGGGTTTCGCATCGATTATCTGGGCGCTTATCAGTCGAAAGTCAACGGCAGCCATGACAAATTTTCACATGGCGTGAATCTAGCGCGGTCTAATAGCACTTGGCGTTGGTACACTGCAAACTTACTTATAAGAAGCAGAAATTTAAACACTATAAAATCCAAAAAAAAAAACAATACCGTTTGCATAATTCCACTATGCAATTGTTGCAAATAGTCAAATATTATCTCCCTTGTAAGCACGAAAGAGCCTATAGGGTCCTGGTCTTTGAATATGCGAAAGACATCGGGATCAGGATCACAGTGAACGCGTCTCTCTAAATAAATTGAGGAGCATCTGGATTGTAGGGTTGGAGATGAAAATCCAAGGGCAACTACAGGCTGCACACTTTGAATGGTTTTGAGAACCATTTTCCCCATTCCAAGGACACTAAAAAAAGTTTACCACGCTCGTGAGGGTGGCGCACCAAGACCTGACGATATCCTGAAAACACCCCTTTGGGTATACATCGCACCTAACCTGAAAGCACCCAGTACAGTGGAACACAGATATCCACGGATAGAGGCTGATAACACACGCCTGTCTGAACTGAAAAGGAGATCGTTAATGTGCCAAGCTGTCGGATGACGATCACCTACTTCGTAAACAGAACGGTCACATAAATGTATCGAGCCAGATACTGATAGTATGATACTACTATGGCGTGATATATCTAATATTTGACACAGTAAAGCATGCGAATCAATTGCATCAGTAACTAGAGAAAAACAAGTAAGAGATACACGTTGTTTGCACAAGCATTCTTGATCCTTACATAATAATACCTCAGATCGAAAGCAAATAAACTTGGTCCTACTTGGTCAGGGCTGCCCTGGGCAGAAGGTAGATAAGGAGAAAGCTGCGATCGTTCATGGAGGACAAGTTTCAAGCATTGGATTTAGATGTACATTACTAGCATCTCTAGAGGCAGAGTTATACACAGAAAAAGAAATGAAAATGATGGGAATCATGCATGAAGTTTGTTTGTAGGAGCGTTCACACCAGGCTGATGACAATGCGAGGTAAAGAACAACTGAAACAAAATCAAGTGCTATGGCCCTAATGATTGCAGTCTGGACATCTAAAGCAACTTCAAGTTGCTGCCCACGCCAGGTACGACGAGAGTTCAATATGGATTTGCCCAAGGAGTCCCCCCGATCTGAGGATTCAACGTTCGAGCTAACCTGTCGTATTCATCGGAACGGGTATTCGAAGCATCCAAGCTATGGTTCGACCCCCCGATAACAGCACCACATTCTGGACACGTGCTTCGCTCCATGGCGCCACCACACTTAAAGCCATTTGTAAATATATCGTCAAAAGGATTGTAAGAATCGGACCCTCACCTCTGTGATTACGAAAGTATGTCCGTTGGCACATTGATAGAAATGACCAGTGCTGCCTAAAAGAAGACGTCATCATCCCTTAGAATCTGAAGAGTGCAGGTTCAACATACCGAAACCCATGGCACGGACAATTTGCATCTGCTCGTCTAGTGAGACGGGCTGGTAGAAAGTGTCCATCCTTATCGATCGCTTCATCTCCGTCCACTCATTGACGATGGTTTCGGCGGTCGAAGTGAAGTTATCCTCAACCCATACTCTCTCCTCCTGCGGAGACCGGATTTCTTTCCGTGCAAAGTGGGTTTTTACAGTGTCCCTCATTTGTACATTCGCCTCAGCCTCAAGTTTCTCCACCTTCACTAGCATCTCCTCACGATTGTCCTTGATCGTCCCGTAATGCTGACACATCGATAAATTGAAACGGAACATCTCCAGATCGATACGCATGCGGAGCAACCTAGACTTCATGATCTGTCGATGAGATTCCGAATCCTTCGCGATATCATAAGCCTTCTCAGCATCCCGGACGCAGGTTTGAAGGAGGAAGTCGATATAAATCACCCATTGCTGGAGGTGGAAAGCCGAGTAGCGGCCCCGATGCTTGTTTACTTCATTCATCCACGTTTGAGCGAGACCAATCAAGGTGAGTCGTATGTGCAGCGTGACCCAGAACGCTTCAACGAGGAAACGTCGATCAGCGAGAGGCCGAGGCTGGCCAATGTAAATTCTCGCCATCCTCATTGCATGTTCCTGAGGGTTTCTGGGTAGGGTAGCGGGATTCTCGAGTTCAGCCTGGATTTCGGGCTCAAAGAGCAATGACAACGACGCCTCCAGCCTGGGGTGGGATTTCGCGTCTGTGATCTTACAATAGTCAATGACAACAGATGCCTCCCATGCCTGGGTGTGGGCATATCGACGCTCTGTGATCTTGACGATATCTTTGTAGACCGCGAACAGCTGATGAGTGGCCTTTCGCCAGATTGAGAGGACCTTAGAGTCCATGAAATGAAGAGTAGAATTAGATGCCTGGATATCTCGTTCCGACGCAGGGCTTTTGCCAGTTTCCAAAAGCTTTTTCCGCGAGGTCTTCTGCTTCGCCAACTTTGGTGGATCTTTGGGTTCAGGAATCGTGATCGTAGCTGCCTCTGCAGCCAGCAAGGCCTTCAAGGCACCGTCATTTATACCCTTGCTGCCTTGTGTCAAGCGACTGAGACATGTGGGCTGCAACATTCCGTTCCAAAATATCTAAATCAGCCCTCTTGACGATTCGGCCATAACGAGGGCATGTGATGGGTGAACGGCAGGTTGGACAGGTGGGAGGGTTAGTGAAGCCTAGAGGCGCAAGCAGGCCCGTCCATTTCGTATTGTTTATATCTCGAGAGTAGAAGTCGTTCATGCCTGTGAGCCCATCGAGGGTTTCAACGGTGAAGACATGACGACAGGCAGGGATGGTAATGATCATCTCGTCCATATCGCCTGATTCTGGCAAAACGTCCTCCAATGATCGTTGAAGGATTAAATCGACAACCTGACTCTTCTGGTTGGCGGATGCGCATTCAGGGCACACTTGGATATTGCAATCCTCCCCGCATACTAGATTTCCATTAGACTAGATACTATCGTCTTTCCGTTAAATTACGCACCAGATGGGCATGCGATGGCCACACTTCAGTGGTCTTCTTGCACGGTTTATCGCACGGCAATCGCACGCATATCTATAGGACTTCAAATTCAAGTTGAGGAAGAAATTGAAATGCTCTCTGGACTGACTTTGCTGCTCGGACGTTGACCAATGTTGGCAGCTACTGCGTTGAGATGTTGACTAGAAATGTTGGTTCACAGATCCTTAAAGCGCTCCATCTAGTGATGGTTTCGTATGTAACAGAGGGCTGGGAGCAAGATGAGCAATGTGAGAGCATTCTGTCGACCATCCGACGTATGCCTCCTGACAAGGATCACAGGGCTCCGAGCAAGCTAACCGAGACTGTGGATGCTTGCGTTATTGTCGACATCTTTCCATGCATCGCTTTGTATGCTCATGGCATTCTTGAGCATTTCGCTCGGTATTGGTGGCTACATTGCAGTACGCTTTTCGCAAGGGTGGGTTTGATGCCGGGCTCTCGCAACCTTGCCATCCTCCTGCTTCACGTTCTCTGTCTGACACTCATGACAACGAGAGCGGCACTATTCTTGGAAGCAACACTCCATTAGCCGATAACGCAACGAGACAATCCAGCGCGTTTTCGGATGGTTTTTAGGCCACACGTTGACGATGATAGCGTTTGATGCTCGCCCGAGGGTCGCTCTTTCTCTGTTCGGATTGTAGTTGGAATATCGCCTTTTGTCACCGAGTCGATGTCCTTTTTCCAGCTGGAATTGGTGGGTTTTCAGTTGACCGATAGGGGAGGTATTCTTAGCATCTTGGGATGGAGATTGATGCTTTAGTATGGCCAGATGGTAGCCTGTTCATGGTGGGGATGCCTTGTGTTGGCACCATCGTCGAGAATTATACCTGCAGTCTTTTTAGATAAGGATGGTTTCATCGGACAGAGTCGTGGGCATGGCTGAGCAACAATGTCGATTTCTGACGTGATCCTAGGATCATCGCAATGAGACTAAAATTGTTGTTATCGATTAACGCGGTCTCCGAGTTAGATTAGCTTAAAGGCTAGCTTGTAGGTATAGAGTTGTCCAGAATTGTGGGGACTTTCGCAATTTTCATGACATCCCCCTTTGATGCGGTAGTTAGCATCTAGGTGGGTGATTATGGTCAACTTTGTAGACCCATCGTACCATCAGGAGCGCCAGTAAGAGATTGGTTGCATCCGAGTTGATTCATTTTGATGACACATGTCGCCAGATGTCGCCTGACGGGCCTGACCTGTTGACGTTCACCGGTCACCGCAGGTCACCACCTGCTTTCTACCCTGTTGATCAGATGGACTGGATATATCAATCATGAAGGCTAAATTTCGCCTTAACATATCCTTGAGACGGAGTAGAAGCTGCCTTCGAGCTCACCCTTCCAGTACTCTGGCCATTAATAAGACACAGACTGTTATCGAACG